>VYZT01017731.1:0-17408 GCA_013400735.1 Pomatostomus ruficeps | reverse complement strand
TCTCAACTCATAGACCTTTAAGTAACTCCCTAAGTCTTTTTTCCCTTCCCCCCCCCTCCCCCCTTCCCTCCTCTGTCCAGCTGTAGCAGGAGAGGGAACAAGTGAGCAGCTACCGTGAGTGCCTAGCACTTAGCCAAAATCAAACCACAACAAAGACTCATTTTAACAACACACATCAAAGGCAGATTCTCAGGTGAGTTGGATGGTGTGGAAAAGTAGACAACAAACAGTGATTTACAGACATGGAGAGTGTCCAGCTGCGAAATGAAAATTCTGTGTTAATCTTAAAGGGAGTTCAAGGAAAGCTGAGAGTTTAATCTGCTCTTTGTGCTTCTGGTCTATTTTGCTTTTGAATGGGGAAAAAGTTGGTTTCACCTCTCAGTTCTTATGCAACAGAACAAATTTATAAAAATGTTTACATTTTTTCCTGAAGGTTTTTGCTCTGACTGTACCTATTATAAAAGTGTTATAACAACAAGAGCATAAAAAAATGTTTCTTGCCCTTAGATTGTGCAAATAGCAGCACTGTGTGCCCTCTGCCAGCATGACTCAGTGACTTTTAAGGTGACTAACAGGGCCTTTACAACTCAGTTGGTTCTCCTTCTTAAATAACTACATTTTCCTAAACCTACCAATTTTTTGTCTGATAAAAAAAATCAAAGAAAACACAGAGAGAAGCAAAGAAATGGAGGAAATCATGGACCATAGGCAAGGCTAGATCAGTTGCCAGCTCTATGAAGAAGGAAGCAGAAAGCAGAAGGCAGAACTTTGTCATATAATTTTTTGTTGTTTCCTCTGCTTTCCAAAGCACCTTGGCTATTTGATCTCTAGGAGAGAGGCACTGTAGCCATTTTTATGCCAGAGTCTTATCTTTAGACTATATTTCATGGTGAATGGCAAGAAAAATTACTGACTGATGTTCAAAACAAATTGCAAGCAAAATGGCAAGCTATCACCCCATCATTCTCTTAATTTTTCTTTCTGAGGCTCACTTTCACTTTTTTTTTGGATTGTGCTCTCCCAATGAATGCAGTGCTTCTTGACCTTTAAATGTCAAAATCCCTTTGAATGGCATTACTGTGAATTCTGGAGCCATATACCACATGTGAGTGGCTAATATACATAAGAATCAATAGATATATTTCATGATGCACAGCCAGGCTTATGAATTCATTTTATTATTCCTATCACCTCCCCACCCCGATGAAAACAATAGCTATTGCTATTTTAAGAAGAGAGTAGGGAGAGTATATACTGGCAGGCTGATTGACATAAGTCAGCCAACTCTTGCAGCTAAAGGTCTGAGTCTGCAAGCTGTTTCTTGTGGGTGGATCTCTGTGCTTAGATTGAGCAGCCTGCAGAATTCTAACTGAAATCAGCTACAGCTAAGGTACAAGACATAAACTCACACTTTAAAAGTTATTCAAGTGAAGAAACACAGAGTGAAGTCACTTTACATATTCTTATTATTACCATTTTCCATTTGCTCCCAATCAGTTTTAGCATACAAACATTCTCCATATTTTTCATTCTCTCAACTTGGGCAGTAAGAAGAGGTTTCCATTTGTACATCTACCTGGATGAAACCCAAAATCTGAGCCAAGTATCCTGTTTCCTTGAAAAGTTATGGAGAAAGGCAGAGTGGGGGAGCCAGAGATGAGGAGGGAACTGAAAACGTTCCCAGTACAGTTGACAGTTTCATTCAGGCTCATCTCTCTAACCCAAGGGTGTCTGGCAATGATTCAGTCGTAAGGGATGTTCTGTACCAGTCTCAGCTAGGACAAAATAGCAGATTTTGTCCAGTTCTCATGCCAGTAAAGAAAGGAAGATTAAAAAGCTCTTTCCTCCAACAGTTTCTGAAGTGGAACGTGACAGATTTTGAAACCATTAATTCAAAGTAATTCCCATGGCACTCCACAGAAGAGAGTATGGATTTCTACTTCTGGCTGTCCTTTTGACTGCAAATGTGGTGCTCTGTTTTACCCTTCAGAGGGTCCTTGTCCCTACAGAGAAGACATTTAGCCTTCAGGAAGGGAGGATGAAAAACATGATTAACTTGCCATGATTTCTCACACTCACTTGGTCTAGACTGGTGGAAGTGGCTGTCACAAAGAATCAGGATCAGGGCTCTGCTGTGCTGCAGGAGCAGTCCATGGCCTGAGCAGCCTGCAGAAAACTAGGTACTGCAAAAATCTGGGTATTACATCTTTCTGGGTGGCCAGCCAACAAACCCAAAATAATCCCATTTTTTGGTGTACAAAAAATACAAGCATGCATGGTTTCCACCATTCATTCAATTTTCTTGTTTCATTCTTCTGAGTTAGAGGACTCTTGCAGGATTTAACTGGTAATGCCTGTCATGTTGAGCTGGAAACACCTCTAGAACATGACAGAATTATAGTGCTTACAACACCCACAGGAAAGAGTTGTTATCCCACAGACAAGTGAGAAATTGAGTCACTGTATCATCATCATCTCCTACACCCCAGCCGAGTGTCCTAATTATAACACAATTCCATATTCAGAGCCATCTAAATAAAATTAAATCTTAAAGGTAAGTACCTCTGTATACTGAGTTCTCTTGCTGTCTCACGTTGGAATTACAGCCCCCAAGGCTGGGTCACAACCTGCAGGGTGACCTTGGGAGGTACTGTAGACCAAAGAAGGGGCTGCTCAATATTCACCTGATGAAATGCTCTATCCTAAAGGGAACAGGTCATGGCCATCACTGGGAACTTTCCACCCAGCCACGTGAAACTCCCTCCTGCGTGTTCATCAGCATACACACTGACCCAGCACTATGCTGGTTTACTGAGCTCTCCTCCCAATCAAAGGAGCTCATTTGATTACTTAATGGCCCTTAGAAAGCAAATTTAGAAGTAATCATCTATTCTTAGCTCAACCACTTCTCCTTTTAAAGATGTTTTCCCAAGAGCCCATCCCAGATAATGGGATGTCATCCACAGAGCTGTAAGGCTTGCCTGCAATTTCTACCCACCAGCCTGAAGAAGGTACCCAATAGTTAATAGTTAACCAGAATGAAACCCTTCCTATTATGAGCCCAAGAAAATCCTCTTTCAGTTAGGTAACTGTCACCTGAGAACAAAATTAGAGGTATTGCAGATTTTTGTGGTTTGTCAGACACTAGCTTCTAGTTTTCTCAGGGAATGCACATCTCCTCCAAGTGGGCAGATAGGCTGTACCTTCACTCCCTACTGAGCATGATTCCACTGGTAATGGTGAAGAAAATAGATAATCCCAGAAAGCAATACGTGGATTCCTCCATGCCAAAAACACTGTTCTCAGCAGCTGAAATGCTGCCTTCTACCTGAAAATTCAAAGACAAAACCAAGATTCATAAATATGAGTCTTTAAAAGTCATTAAAAACCTTTGGTATGAAGTACTTCTCACAGATGTGTCCATTTTTATAACTGAAAATAAAATACATACTTTAGAAAAATAAGCATTAACATTTGGTAGTGTATTTTCTCTTTTTTTAATTCCTTTTTTTTTTCTGATATCAAATAGTGTCTTCATTCCAGAAAAGTTGCATGCATATATTGCTTAGATTGACTTCAATTCCCTACCTTTTCTACCAGAAAAATCAAGCAGTTTTTCTTGAAAACTATCTGCATTTCTCAGGTTTGTGTTTCCACTACCCAGTTAAGAGTCAGATGCCACAAAATAACTTTAGATATGAGCACCTTTAATGCTTCCAGCATAGTCTTGGTTTAAAAATGCAGGACAAGATGTATACAAATAGAAAAGGCTTATTTGGGAAGTGTCATACCTGGAGAGAAAATCTTCGTGTATTTCTGCACACAACACTTATCAAGAGTGACCAGCCTGACTAATCAGCCCATAGACAAAAGACTTTTGATATCACTGCTTTGTTAAAATTGTCAAAATCACCATTTCAGGCTCCTAAATATCAGTTGTGTTTAATGGCAGTGAAAAAAATAGAAGAGGGAGACTGTACTGTTATATTTAAAATAATGATCCTTGGGCAACAGCAAAGTGAAATAACTAAGCTGATAAGAACATCACTCGCAGAGATGCACGTAATAGAAATGTTGATTTGCCTGTTGATTTGAGTAGGTGAAAAGGTTACACAAAATCTCTTCAGCATTCCTTATTAAGGAAACCTTTTTCTTTCCCTGGATTATGATTACTCTCAGTGTTCTTATACACATACATTTCAAAATGCAAGATGGTATTTAAAAAAAAACCAAAAACAACCAACTAATAACCTATTTTATTTAACCATTTCAGCAGCGTGTTTTCTGTTTGTCAAACACCAGAGAATTCTGGATGACTGCAGAAAACATGTGTGTTGCAATGCACATGCAATGACATCAGTGATGCAATTATTTCTGCTCTGTAGAAAATTCCAGTAACAAGAAACCCTCTAAAGGCTAAACTGTTCCAAAGACATTTGTGGGTTCTCAAATAGAGCACAGTGCAGAATTTTCTGGTTAAGCTGCATTTCATCATGAAGTGGCCAATAACTGAAATGGAAGCTCTCCCCACTTTGGCTGAATAAGATAAAGCAAAGTTGGAAAGAGCTCTCCACCATTCCTGGTTATCACCCTGAACTACTCTCTGGCTGGCTTGGGCTTCCCCCCATTCAGTATCTGAGTACTGCAAATCTCATCCTACAATTTATAACTTTTCCCATGCAATGTGCAGTGACAGCACACTCCCCTTCTGTAACAACTATATAATAAATCCTATGTAATTCAGGCCCTCACTGAATCTACTCTGTAAAGTCCTTTGCAAAGCTGGCTCTTAACATAAAACACATTCTATATTATCTGGACCGTTTTTTTAAGAGACCAGAAATCTGCTAGATACTCTGAGGCCATCTTCACACAGTTGTATAGGGCAAGTATCTCTCCACAGCTCAAAAGAATGCCAAAAGCATGCAGGTTTACTTTAGAATATCTCTCTCTTTTTGCTTTATATAAGAATTTTACCAGTCCATTAAACTTGTTAAACTTTATCTTTACAAGTAAAGAAATTATGGCCTCAGCAAACCTCTGTTGTTCTGCAGCAGAAGTATCTTCCTTGCGTCTGAGCACCATTTTAGATTTAAAATAGTTCCTCAAAGGTATTTCTTAAGTAAACTTTTCAAAGGCTTTTATAGGGCAACCTTCCTCCTCTCCCCCTGCTTTGTACCAATGTTTATTTAAATTTGAAGTTTACATGAATTTTCATTCTAAAATGTTTTTATAGTCATGCTGAACTTTTCCTCAAAACAGCTCAAAACTTGTAAGGACCAGTTCTGTCATTCATTGCATAAACCTGTTATTTAGATTTTAGGGGGAGTTATTTTGTGTTGGCGATTTTTTGTTGGTGGTGGGGTTCTTTTGTTGTTGCACCTAGTCAGAGCATTGGCTGAGAAAGCAGCAGGGTGCTTTGTTCTCTGTAGTGTTAGCATGTTCTATTTTACCATTTTCTGTATCTCTGGACACAGACTGTTCCATCTTTCCTACTTGGAAATGCCATGGGCACTGCTCCTAAGTGATAGTTGCCTGAGACCACACAAGTGGTCCATAGAGCCATACTAAGCAGTACAAATTCAAGTAATTTCCAGTGAAAGTTTTGATGGTGAGAGGAGAGAGGACAGGAAGTTCAAAAAGGTCATAGCAGGCACTGCTGCAGCTGGTGCTGACACTAAGAAACAGATGGTTACCAGGTCAGAAAATAATTGAACTCTTCTGTGGCTCAGGCTACAGGTGACCAACTGTAATAAAACAAGGTGAAAAACTAAGTTTGCAGCCCTATGAAATGCTACAGTGAGAAGGGATGTGCTGAAGACATTAGAGAACAGAAGAACCAGCAATTAAAGCAGTTGAGTAGGCAGGGGAGATTACTAGGAGGAGTGAGACAGCTATTTTTGCCACAGGTTTTAGAATATGTGCCTTAAAAACTGCTATAACTTCCCCCACTGAATGCCAGCCTAGGAGGACAGTGTGAAATGCCAGATGTCTGCAGAGCCTTTAGCACAAGTTCTGTCTTTGTATCCTTCTTAGCCTTCTCAGGAAAGGCTGATTGCAATGATATCCACATAGCGACAAAATGAACCAACAACGGAGAATGCTCTGTTGTTTGGAACCATGAGATACTGTCAAATGCTAATATCTACCATTAAAAGCCTGCATGTTGATATAATTGTTGATTTTTTTCTGATTGTCACGTGTAAAACATATGGCTTCCAGTTACATGTGAAATCTTAGCATGAAGCAGGGTCATGGAGAGGACAGAGCAAGTGCATGAATCCACCACCCCTGTAAGGTAGCTCTTACACAGGTGTCATGTGCTAACACTGTAAACCCTGGGCCACCAGGAACAATCTGGGGCATGATAATCCCCTAATGAGCGACAGCAGGTGCTAAAGTGCTTAAAGTAAATCACTCCTGCAGTCAGCAAATTGTTATTTATGTCAGCACCACCAAAGAGTACAAATCTGACAGGAAGGGCGGCAGCCACTGACCCCTGGAACTGGGGGCTGGGAGCTGCACGGGACCCCCAGGCAGGCAGGGCAGGCAGGGACCATCTCACTGCCCCAGCCAGGAGCAGTACAAACCGGGGAGGGGAAACCAGGGGTATCTCCCTGGGGACAGGGACAGCCAAGGCTGGGACAGGACATCTGCCTGCAAGTGGAGTTAGGGATCAGGCCACGTGAGGGGAACCAGGGTTGGGCCTAGCCTAGGATGACTGAAGCATCAATACAGAGACAAGAAACTGAGTGTGGTTTTATAATATCAAGTTTGTTGTTTTCTAATTTTGATTAGGATGGAAAGAGATATTTCTTCTATCTCCTTCAAGCCTTTTGTTGATTTGGATTGTGAGGAATTCCCATTTTACTTGTCCAGCTTAGCATGTCTGTGGGTATACCCAGAAACACCAGCCACGGGAAGTTACTAATACAATATTAGCCAAGGCAGCAATGAACACAGTATGTTTTCAGGAGTCAGGACTGGTACTTTGCTCCAGATGTCTGGAGTGGAAAACTCAGCACAGACACATGGTCCTCCATTCCTCTCCTTTCCAGCCAGGGAAGGACACTGGGCTCTCGCACCTCTCTGAGCAGTGGCATAGGAGAAGCATCCATCCTCGCTGCACAGGTGTCGATAAGACTGAAGGTTTGGCCCAATAAGTGCTTTCTGACGGCAGCCTAAGACAAGGCAGATGATTTCATCCAAACATTTAAAGTGTATTTGGACAAACTATTCTTGCCCTAGGAATATATTATACTAATGAAATTAAGCTGTCAGCCATTGCAGGCCTGGCAGAAGTTGCAAACTATTTTAATCCTCCAAGAACACATTTGCCTAGGCAATAATTTGACGTGTCATTAGTAAATTCTTAGTTCAGCTTTTTAAGAGACAGGAACACATAAAAAGGTATTGATCTGTGGGTTATTGATTCCTATCACAATTGCATCAGTTTTCTTCTAAGGCCTGTAGCAAATTGATCTATGGACTGTATTTTCCCACCTGTATGTTGGAGGTCCACAGGCTTTAGGGAGGGCTTTTCAGCATTAAAAAAAGCAGCTTGTTGGTTTGATTTCAAAAGAACATGGAGCTTGCCAAATGTACTCAAAGGGAAGAAAAAAAAAAGAAAGGTAATTTGTCCTTGTAAGTACTGATGCAACATGAGAATAGATCTGTGGGCCTTGTAAATTCAATGCCTAAAGAACAGGTCCTCTGTTGAGTGCTGGGCTGCTGTGAGAGGAAAAGATCAGCCCAAAGGAGAGTCAAATTGCAGATCAGTATTACTTCTTGGCTCAGACCTGCTACTGTTCTTGGGTGTCACTGTCCCTAACCAGAGCAAGAAAAATAAAGACATTTACAAGAACAGGGTTCAACTTACCTTTCTACATGCTAGACAGGTTATTCTGAATTTGTCATCCTATATTCTCTTCCTAGTCAGGGGAAAGAAATCCAGTCTGTGTGTCATCTGATCCATTTTAAGCATCTCTGTTAGAATGAGAGGAGCTGCACTCTGAAGGTGTCTGGGTTTTTTTCCCCATTGACTACTCATGGAGTATACAGTGATTAGCTCAGACTTAGATGTATGACTTTTAAGCTGCAAACAGGAACAGATGATTCCCAGTCCAATTTTCCTTCTTTTCATCTTTTTTTTAAGATTTCTCAGTATCCTATTCCTAATCAGCACAGGATGAGTCAGGAGTGCACAGCCTTGTTGCTCCATCCTCCCCCCAAAATAACCCTTCAGCTGTGCACAATTTCTCTGGTCCCCAGTCTGCATTGCTCTGTTACACCACATCATTCCTCAGCAGATTCCTCACAGGACACTTGCTTGTTCTGTGGAAGGATCAGACAGGTGCAGGGGGAAGCGACTGTTGTAGGGAGCGGTGTGGGAGTGAGGCATGCCCTGGATCTCACATGGGGTCCTTCTCTTTTCAGAGCTGACATTTTTCCCTGTGACAAGACTTGCACAGCAGCTGGTGCCACTGCTGTGTCACACTGGGTTGTGTTCATCAGGAAATACCCTGACATCAAGCTTTAGTAAGGTGCAGCAGCCACAGCTGTTTCTGCACCAACAGAGCACCAGTGTTATCCATCTTCATTGTAAGACAAAAGAAAACCCATTTGATTTAGGTCAGACTTACTCAGGTTCATTGTGGTTTTACCAGCTGGCTTCCCTCCAGCACTGGTGTATTTATCTTCATGTCACTTCTCAGCATCAGAAACATACTGTTCTCCCCAATTTACAGATGGGTTCCTGAAGCAGAATTCATCTTCTCCCAGGCAATAAAGGGAGGGGTGAGAAGTTACATGGGAACCAGAGCACAGGAACTTTACCAGCCTAGAAATGAAACCTGGGAGAGCCCTTTCTGTGGGGTGGTGCATTGAGATGCTCTCAGAACCACAGGGAAAGTCTGGCCCCACCTGCATGCTGCTCCTGTAGACATGAGAGACTCATTTGGTCTCTTATGTAGTTTAGGGCATAGCTTAGTGAAGTGCAGGAAAACTGGATTCTAAGCTGTAACCTGTAAGGAACTAAAGCCAATATTTGTATTTTTGGAAGAGAGGGTTAAACTGATCTGCCAAGTAAATCAGGTACTGCCATCTTTGAAAAGCCTCATTATCCAGTCTAGAGCTGTCTGCCATTAGTGTGACACCTGTGTGTAAAAAGAGAAAACTGTGGCAATTAGCTATGATTTTAGTCCACGCACCTTATATCTGCTTTCAGCTAGAGTTAGTTCAAATTACAGTTTACATTTGACACCAGTCTGGCAAAAACAGCAGATGCTTATTAACAGAGGTTCACTTGCTTATTTATTAATTTATTTATTTGCTTGCTACTGTGTCTGCATCACATTTGTAAAAAGGTCTGCATAGCTTCTTCCTCTACTGGAAATGTATTAAGGCTAAATTATGCACTTCATCTTTACCAGTGGAGATGGAATATTATGGGAATCAGGGAAACTGTGAGCTGTACCACCTAGTCAGTTTAAATACAGAGAACCCATTAAACAAAGTATTTAAGCAACAAAATATCTTGCTTATTATTGATAATATCCTGAACATGAGGAAGCTCATCACCCCAGTTCTCTGGAGCCTGTGGTTATGCTGCATAATTACATAATAGTCAGCCACACAGTCAATGCCTGTCCAATAAACACTTTAATTTTATTCCATCATAGAAGAGTACACTGGTGCTAAACTGATTAATTAAAAACAAATATAATGACTCAATACCATCTTTAATCATGAGACTTTAAAAGAAAAAAAGAAAGGAGTTTTTTTGGAAATAAGAAATGTGTGCTTATCAGCATTTGAGTTTTTAAATTTATATTTTCCAGAAACACTATGGGTAAATACTTTAAATGCCTTAGTTACCTCAAAAGCATGACTCATCTGAAATTAGTGGAATTACATGAGTAACCATATAAAGGAAGCAAACTCTCAAGTGCCGAGTTAGGATATCAAATTTCCCAGTTCATCAGTTTAAGGCACTTACACGCTACAACCAGGATATCTGGAATCCCAAGTACATTTTATGCTGAAGGAAGAGGTTTGGCCAGACTCAAACCTTCACCTCTGATCCTGTCTTCCTCTGATGTTCAGCTCTGTTCAATCACTGACTACGACTGTCAGCAATTTGGTTTCCCATTTTTGGTTTCAGATTCCTTCAGTGTCATGTATGATGCACACAGGCTTTGGAGGAGGCAGACTTTATCTTGAAATGGTTGGCAGCATTACAAAAGATCACCCTGTTGTGAAATCAGGGGAAGACCAGACATCCCTACACTCCCATATCTACTTTAAATAAACCTAGCTCCATGAGTCTGTCTTCTAGCCTAAAATATTACTATATACTATACTTTGAAAGATTAATTAATCCTAAATGTGCTGAAATATTCATACAGAAGATGCTATATAAAGTCATCTAACTGTTCATTGCTGCAAATGTCAGCAAACCTCATTTCACAGGACAACAAAACAGTAAGAAAAGCTCACACAAGATAAATCCAGGAATTTCAAAACACTCCTTCACCCAAACACACCAAATCAAACACAAAATTTCTACATGTTTTGGGAAAGCTAGAAGTGTAAAAATTTTATTTAGGTCCAAGGAGACATTACACTTTTGAAAATAAAAACTCTCTTTTGTTTTTGCAAAGAAATAAGAGTTGTCAAACTTAATTATCAGGTTCATCCTTATTTTCAGAAAGGCAGGAAGAAAATGAAATGCCAAGTAATTCAAAGTGTACAAGTAAAGAATTAAAACCATTTTGCACAACAAACATTACAGCTGGACATACAATTAAAATGGTAAAACACTGCATGTTTTAGCAATTAATTATTATACTACTGTGTTTCAAATTCCGAATCAAATCAAATTGCTTCGGGCAAGCTGAATCAGGGATTAAATAGGACATTGTCGTCTTCTCCCAGGTCATTACTGTACCGATAAATGTCTCTTTCTAGGCTTTGAAAAAAGTCTCTTTTTAAGTCCTCAATGAGGACTACCCTTGAGGGAAGCATCCAAGTCTCCTGTTGTGAAAGAATGTTCTGTCATATTTGTGCAATGTTTCCAGTTATTCTGAGGTGCTACAAGGACCAGACTTGAGTGCACTAACATTTGATTCAGAGACAGCAGTAGGAAATGTTTGCTGCATGAATCCAAGAACTGGATCTTCTTCACTACTGTGGACATCCCTTGTCTTTTATGCCAAGAGAACCATTATGGTGATTTTTCTCCTCTCCTTCTCCACAATGACAAATTCCAGCACAATGAACATTTGGAAATTTTTCATGTGAAAAACACAAATAAAAGAGTGCTAACCTAACCAGCTGTGCTATGCTGTGAGGAAAAAACTGGCCAGGCAGACCACCCTGCTTATGAAAGAATGATACCACATGCATCATGGTAACATTGCAAATATCTGTAATGAATTTCATACCACATAAGAGAAAAAAATGAGATTTCCATTTACACTGAATATGCTGTACCATGCTGCAGGTCTTTTCTCTCTGCTTTTTAGAATGACACCATTGGTCTGTCTTTTTCTATCAGTTTAATTACAGTGTCACATTAATGCTGCCAGTAATAAGGAACTATTAGTACTGCTCTTAAAGAGGCAAAAAACTTTATTGCAAAGAGTTAGGAATGCTCTTAAAATAATAAAGGGCAGTCAAGCAACCACATTTGCTCTGCCAAGAGCTTTTAAGATGTAACTCAGAGGACTGAAGCTTCATTACCAAAACATTTTTCCTGTTGCCACTTGAAAGAATCCTGCTGAAGTGTAAAGACTAAAATGTAGGTAATAAAACGGCAACAATAATTGCATGCTTAAGAATAAAAAGACAAAGTAGTTCTACTTCCACTGAAGAGATGACTTTCAGGGCTGGCACTATTTTGGACCCTAAATGTACAAGGATCAATGCCACTGAAGAAGACAGAGACTTTTATGACCCCCAGACTGTGGATACGAGGGTTCATCTGAGAGTTCAAATTTCAAAGAGTGACATACCAGTATCAGGAAGCATAACACACATATAGTGTTTAAAAGAAACAACCCCTCCACAAGATAGGCTCTGAAGATTCCTTAATAAAAAGTGCTCAATTTTTCTGTCATTTCTATCCATTACCAGTACCTAAAGCACCTGGAAATGGTGCTGTGCTTCTAAACCATACAGACAGAAAGTGGTAGTCAACACAGGATGTGCAGCAAGCCAGCTTTTAAAAAAAGTTATATTTAGACAATACTTCAGGTTACATCAGTCTGCCTTTTTCTTCTTCTTGGCTGAGAGGTCAAAAATGCTAGAGGCTTGTTTGTTTTTCATGGCTGCTGTGCAGTCAAACAGTTCAAGGATCTACAGTGTTTAAAGACATTAAATATTCTCCAAGTCTTCCAACACCTTCACACTCAGAATCACTTATGTGAACCAGAATGGAAATGGTCAGAGATCACCAGTACAAAGATGGCAACTAGAAGAGCAATTCCATTAGGCAGAGGAACACTTACACTAAGGCAGCCAAGAAGACATTCCAATCTGGGTCTGGCATTGCAGTAAGACACGAATACTTTCATTTTCAATTTAGAAACTTTCAGTTAAATTAAAGTTTAAAAAAAGTGACTGGAAGTTCTTGGCACTAGTATTAAGTCAGTGCTTTAGTTGTGGAAGCTGGTTCACTCCTACAGTCTTTTGAATTGATCGATTTTGAGGATTAACCATCTTCAGGTTTCCTGGAACACTGTGTCTTCCTCTGAAACAAAATGGGTGAAGTTAGTCAGCAAATGTCATATTCCCTGTAAGCGTTAACTGCTAAAAATGTGCATGCTTTCTATATTTGCATATCTGATTACTACTGTGAATTAATAAACCTGAGGAAGAAAAAAACAAGTATATTTCTAGGTTCACAAGTTAGCAGAGCATCTAATTATCCTGCAAACTCAGTCTTCATCTCATGATTCCTGTTACCTAAGTGATGTCATTTGAAGAATATGAACAGAATACTAAATATGGGTACTAGGAGAGTGATAACTGGCTAAAGAGACATTTTCATCAGTTAAAGAATCCCCATCAGAAAAGGGAAAAACACTTCATGTAGATGTAGTTACAGTTCTCTGCAGGTATTCCACTCTGGAGAGCCAGGCTCTTGAGCCCATGATCGCCAGAAATGCCGGCAGGAGATGCTGCCAGCAGAGTTTTGAAGTGGTACTCATCGTGGATACATACACCATCTACATGAAACCAGCTAGAGCTTCATCTTCATCTTTTAAAAAATAACTGGGAATGTAAAAAAATCTCCAGGGAAAGCATGGTGCTTCCCCAATCTGGAAGGGTCAGTCTCCCAAACAAGAAGGCTGCATCTCTGCTCCTATGCAATGTCCCTTTGTTTCTCTTCCTGTTCATTACTATGGAGGACAGACAGCACTTTACATGCTTTAACAACAATATACAGAGCTTCAGTGTTTCTCTCAAGCAAAGGCATTTTGAAGGAAAATACATCACATCATCACACCATCGTATTTGTTAAGATACCCAGATATGTGATAGAAGCTATGATAATGGTATCTGTGCAAATTTCAGATTTATGGGCAAAGAGCCAACAAAGTCAAGCCTAGGGCTCACTAGTTCTCTTGGGATTGACACATCCTTTTTTCCAGCTCTTACAAGCAGTCTTGGTCTTTAAGGGAGAACGGTGCCCATACAGATATGGAGCTACTTCTATTCAGCTTGGAAAATCACAATCCAACGCCCCACTGTGCTCAATAATAAATTATTCAAATTGGTCGATTACTCAAAATCAGTTAATTAAACTGTAGATCACTGTATGGCTGGACAGACACAAAATGCCTCTGTGGAATTCTGCAGGCAGCAAAACCTCTTCCACTCAAAACCAGCTGGACTTACAGCCTTAGAAGCCAGGTAACTGCAGCACTGTAGTGTTGAAGCTGAGCTAAGAAGCCCCACCATGAGCCAACAGTAAGGGTCGCAATGACAATAAATTGGCTGCTCAGATTGCATCAGGGATAGGAGCCATCAAGACATCCATGTTTTTCCCAACTAGCTAGCCTTTCTTCTTGTCCTGTGAATAACCACAAAAGGACCTCTACTGAACTTGCTTCTGTGTTGGGATAGCCAGGAAAATGAATGCATCAACAATTAGCATTCACAATTACTACCCAAAAATGTTTTCAGTGTTGCTTTAATACGCAGGGCTTTCTGTACCTGATCCTATAGTTAAAGCAAGCATTAAGCAGTTTCTCCATAGGATTTGAATTCCATTGCAGGTATTTTGTAAAAGGGCAACAGAGGTGGGATAAAAACTCTAGACAGAAAATTTTCAAATTATTCTTAAGAACATGCATGTCTTTTCTTATTTTAATGAAATTATTTCTTATTAATGTCAACTTGAACAAACAACCCCCAGGCTATAAATCAAAACATAATTAAAAAGGAATAATATAACAATGGCTGTAGTTACCTTGTGATGTTCAAGGGGTGCATACTTATATTCTAGTATTTTCTTAAAATACAAACTATGTCAAATCCCCTTTCTACATCCATGTTGCCCGCAAAGATCAAAGTTTGTCCTGAAAGTTCTAAGTTACTGGCTATAAAAGTCAATCCTTTGAAATGTAGGTCCTTTTATACTAAGGACAATTTAAAGGATGAACCATTATCTTCACATGTTTAAAGTACATTGAAAAGTTAAAAAAAATCCTCTTAGGGAAAATGGATTGAAAGGGGATATTTTGTTATACTACACATCTTCTGAGACCAGCAGTTATAGGACACTTTATTTTCTTTTGTTTGATATAAAGAAAATTACAGAAACACACTGTCACATAATTTCAGGGTAAGTAATGGTCTACTAAAATAGATTGTAAGAAACCCCCACCATAATCACAGATCAGTGCTAACCCTCAGCAAACCTCAGTATCTGGCAGATGATATTTAATCTCACTGCAGAGGCAGTGAATCCTCCTGGTTCTAGCTTTCTGACCTTCTCCATATGAACCATGTTAAATATCACCAGGGCCAGAAGTGATACAGTGGCATATGGGGCACTTCAAACCCACACAGTGCTTTTTCTGTATGGAGAAACTTGAGTTATAGAACAGAATTCATATTGTACTGCATTAATTCATATTCTACTAACATCCTCTCTTAGAACATGAAGATTCACTGTTCCAATTTATGAAATCCTGTCATTCTGTGCTTACCCAGAATGAAAGGAAAAGGATGACAAGCAAATACATCTTCACAATTTCATGTTTATAATTTACTCATTACATTTTTAGATTATCCCAATATATATTGTGTATGCTCATTTTAATAATATAGGTAAGTGGGTTTGTGGAAGAGTATTTACTGTGAGACACTAAATACATAGGAACCATACTAGCTTAGGAAGTCTCCAAATATAAAGTGTTTGGGAGAGCTCCAAAATCAAGTATTATATCTGCTAGCTTCCACACTTTTGTAGGCATCTGTATATGGCCACTGGAGACAGGTTACTGGGTCCAACAAACTTTTGATAGGACTCCCTATATCCATCACAATTTATATTCTTAATATATTCGATTCAGTTAAAAAATAAATCTCCTCCAATTTCAAGCTTATCCACAAGCATTGCAACCAGAAATTAATTTTACTTCTATATATCTCAGAACAGGTAGACTGTTTTCAAATTTATATTTCTAACCCATATAACTAAATAGAAATCTGTTAAACAATGATGCAAATATATGTATTTTCAACATTTGCATTAAATAAAACTGACTGAAAAGCAATATCAAAAATTATGTTGAGTAATACTTTATCAGTGGGATTATGCTTTGTGATATTTATCATGAAAAGAAAGTTGCAATGTTCAAAACACAGTACTTAGCAAAAAATAATAAACCAATAAACAGGAAATACAAAGGAAATTTACCTCAGTATCTGTTTTTCTCCCTTGCCAGTCAAAGCATCTGGTTTTTGCCTTTCAACAGCTTTAAGTTTAGCTGAGGTCTGCAATAGCCAAATTTTTAAAAACCAGTTAAATCCTAACCACAATCACAGTTACAGAAGTAAATAGGATTTGCACAGATTTACTTTCTTGAAGGCAAGAAACTTTTGTACTCGAGGAACTCCAGTATTAAAGATGATGGCTAGTATAATTTATCATCATATCTGAGCAGATGTGATTCTGTGACACATGAGGCAAGAGCAATGCCAAGGTTGCCTTCACTGTTTTTGTAATTTATATGAATATAGAGTGCTGGTATATGTGATTATTATCCACAGCACTGTTTTTGCTGGTACAGTTTACTCCAGGCCTATCCCAACCAAAATCAGCCATTGTTGCACAAGCAGCTTTCCAGCTGTAGCAATCTATAACCCTGGGCCTTTTCTGCAAAGAAATCCCAGCCACAAGTCAGATTCCACTATTCTAGCAACAGTTTGTGGCCAAAATGTGGCGTGAAAGAATGACCTTTTTAAAGAACAGCTATAGTTCTTCTTTGCTTGCCTCTCAAACTGATTTCTGGATACCACCAGAGAGTGCCTTTAAGATTTGTAGAGTCCAAATCCCAAACCATTGCTTTGTCAGATTGAAAACAAAACAAAAAAAGCAAACAAGAATATACCATAAAGCATTGGTGCCTCTAGCATGAGTTCTCAAGACTGTGCAATTTTTAATTTATTTTAGGACCATAATGTAAAACTGACTATATCCTTATGGCCCAGACAAGATAAGTATCAAAAGCACTCAGAAGATAAATATATTTTGTAAATATAAAAAAAAATCAGAAAAGCATTCAGTAATAAAAAGGTAAATAAAAGAATGGCTGCATAGAAGCATCTTTCTCTTCTGCTTCTGCCACAGGTTTCAGGAGAGATGCAAATCAAAGCAGGAAAAACCTAAAATACCTGGGATTTTTTAATACCTACCAGTAAAAAACTCCCATTCTATGATTTTATTTTTTTTTTACTGTGAGCTATAAAAAATTACAAACATAATGAGGGAAAATAAAGGCTGAAAAGAACACTATATCCATTCTCTGTAAATAAGAGAGTGTTACTAGAATACATTGCTGTTACAGGATAGCAATACCCTGTGGTATGTTTACTGTGTAAGGTATGGAAAATGTTAGCCTATGGGTAAATCCTTCTAACTCAACAGCAGCCAATATTAGTGTGCAGACTCTAAAACATTCATATTTTAATACAGTTGAAGGAGTCTGGACTTAATGTATGATTACTTCTGCCTCTATTGTCAAAATGAACTGTTAAAAGAGAGGGCATACATATGCAGATTTTAAAACAATAAAAAAGTCAAATCAAAGTCATAGCAGAAGAAGACCTGAAGGGAACAGATAAACCACTGATTCTTTTGAAACCAACAGTAAACCACAGAATCATAGAACAGT
>VYZT01017715.1:32953-53848 GCA_013400735.1 Pomatostomus ruficeps | reverse complement strand
TAGCACTTAGCCAAGATCAAAACGACGACAACCTGTTCTAGTGCTACACCACCATCTGAAGTGGAAAAAGTTTTCCTAACGTCCAGTCTGAAACTACAAAGCTACAACATGTAACTGTTGCCCCTTCCATGGTAGTGACCTAACACTACCATGGAAGAATTTGGCTCCACCAGTTTTGCATCTATCCTTCAGGTATTTTTAGGCCGTCATTAGATCACTCCCCAGCCTCCTCTGTCAGACTAAACAAGCACAGCTCCCTCAGCCTGTCCTTGCTGGCCAGCTCCTGATCACCACATGCCTCTGGCCATTCCATCAGCTGTCTGCTGGGCACTCTCCAGTATCTCCACATTTAGAACAGAGGGCGGTATTCCAGGAGTGGGCCCACCAGTGCCAAGAGAAAGAAACAGTAACTCCCTTAGTTTGCTGGCCATATTCCTCCCAACAGAGGTCAGTTTCGTCTGCTGAGATAATCTTACACTCATGGTTCTTATTCACTGTGGATTCAGCATCATCTCCTTTCCAGCAGGGCTGCTGCTCAGTCATCTCCCAAACTGTAAAAATGGTTATTACATCCCATGTGCAGGACCTTGAACCTTGTTAAGTTTCTGAGAGTTTTGCTGGCCTAGTTCTCATGTTTTAAGTCCCCTTGATTGAAGGTCTGCCATTGATCTTGACAGTCAGTGCCCGTAATTAAAAGCATCTTCAGCACATCTGCAGGTGGGTTTTTATGTCATCAGTCAGGTCCCAGATGAAAATGTTAAACAATATAAACCCCAGTGCTGATCCCACTAGTTACCAGCCAGCAAACCATTGACTACTAGCCTTTGAGTCTGGCCAGTCTGAGCCCACCTAACCAGCTACCTTTCCAGACCATAAATGTCAGCTTACGAATCAGACTACTTAGAAGCTTGGTACTTCCTTAATGATCACGGGTATAAATCAAGATGGGGAAATGTTTGAAGAAAATGCATAGAACTCATCTTGACAGCATCTCCTCTGTATCAGTCACACTAGTGAAATAAAACACTTCAGTTTCTGAAGCTGTTTAGCTGATATTTTGCAAATATTGATATTCCTTTAAGACAGGAAGTCAATTATCTTTGAGATGTAGAAAGCATCTCTCATGTGTTTATGAGTTTCAGTCTTCAAACAGCATTGAAAGGTACTATGCATCAACTGAAGCTTTATCCAGTGAATCACTTTTCATGTCATCAGAAAGGTCCCCCTCCTATCCAATTTTCCCTTCCTTTTGCTGAATATGTCTGCTGTATGATTTCAAATACAGGGGCAGTAGTGATGCTGAGGTGATTCATATTCAGTTCATGTGGGCTTTTAAACAGCAATGAATTGACCACAGTTTTAAGCAAAACTGACTGATACTTTTCATGTTCCCTAAAATATTTCCGCTCCCTAAATGTAAACACCTTTTCTCAATCACAGTTACTGTGAACATGAACACTGAAAGAGATATATTTGTATATTTCATGATCTCAGATTCATTTTTTGGGGGGCTGTACCAGTCTTTTAATGCCTTCTCTTCTCACAGGGCTGTGGCAGGGCAGAATTCTCACATTATCCACCTCTCCACAACCTCACATCAAAATAATACTACAAATATCACATTTTACTTCAGTTGTTAAAGCAGCTCTGCAAGAAGGAGGAGATTGTGATATGTCTGAAATTTTAGATACAGGTAAACTAGTTATTTGTAAATAGTTATAACTAGTTACCTACTGATAACTTTGGCACCTCCTAAGAGCATTTGTCCCCTATTGGAGATTGTGTCCAATACTTCCTTCCAAGACAAGACCAAGAGGAGCAGAGCGATTCCATGTTAGGACTACGAGAAGTACTTCTTGTACTTGTCCCTGCACCTAGTCACCTAGCAAAAGTTGAGTTTTACACAACTGAACAGCTTTTCCTATTACAAGAAATCACTTATGCCAGGGAGGGAGCTGGGAAACATCCACAAAATTTTCTCATCAGTACCAATAGCACAGACTACAATGAACAAACACAGTGACATCTTCACAAAGTGGAGAAATCTTTGGCCATGCTTTGCACTGATGCCAAAACCAAGTTCTCTATAAGAAGATATTAACTGATTAGTGCTTCTCAAAAAAATTTAGTGATAAATTGTCTGTTACAATAAACCATTTGCAATGATTTATGCCTGTATTGGGCTACCAAAATGATGATTAGAAAGATGAAGGAACGGGCAATAGGCCAAGGAATGGGCAGAAACTGCTGAGGCCACAGCGGTAGAAATTTCACTCTAGAGTTCATGTACATTTCATTGTTGCAGAACATTCCCAAAATGTATCTGCCTGGGACATCCACTGGTGCTCCCCTGCCAAATACCACTTGCAAAATGACAGGAACTAGTGAATGCTTAGAACAAGGTTCCAGCCAGACTTACTTGGGTAAGTGGCTCAGGAGGAGGTGGTGGCGGTGGTGGTGGAAGGTCTGATTCAGGGTCTGGAGGTGGAGGGGGCAAATCATCCCCAAACTGTCCAGTAATGGTAACAGAGGGACTTCCTTTAGAATAAATGTCACTATTCAAGCCTGTTGAAGGCTGAGTGACTGTACTTTGCTGGTTGCAAGAAGAAGTTTTCTGGGCTTGTAAAGTTTTCTGTTCAACATCATTAATGTCTGCTACAAGATCAGCCATTAAAGCATCCAGGTCTTTGTCCTCTAGGGCATTTAGCGATTCTGTAAAGAAAACCACAAAATGTGTCAGAGACTGAGTGCAATGCAAAACACTGTTTCCAGTTCAGCAGAGATTAAATTGCAGAAGGCATGGTTACAGGGTTATGGGAAAGGAAACAAAATTTTACATGGGTTCAAGAAACAAATGTGCTTTTGGAACATTAATCTGGTCATACTGAAGTTCAGAGTACAAGAAACTCTAAGAATACAAACTAAACAGGACAGGAAGCTTCAATTTCAATGATACAGTCTCAGGCCCTTATGATGTTAGAAAACATGGCCTTGATCCAGCCAGGTTACTGGGTACATGCTTAGTAACATGAATGTAAGAAATTCCATGAGCTCCCATTAGGCTGTAAGTGCATACACAAATGCTTAGCAAGTTTTGGAACAGCACACAACACACCGTGTCACTGAGGCCTACACTAAGAATATCTCTATCTGTTATTACTATTCTAAAACTCTAAAATTAAAGTGAAGCAGAATCAAAGATTTCTAAGACACAAGAAGCTGCATGGTATCATCTGTAGCACATCAGCAATTTTGTGATCTTTGATATACCACATGGGTGGTACATCATGCACAGGCTTTTGAGGATCCTTCAAGCAAGGAACAAACAAGAAAGTCTCTTTTAAAAGCATCTTATAAATGAGATAGAAACAGTGTAACTTTTTCTCTGTTTTCTGTTCTGACAGTGTATAAGATAAAATACTGGAGTTTCATATGTAATTTGTGGTTATTTGAACTAGCCATGCTGTAAGACATACTGTGGAGAAAAACCCTGTAGAATGATTTAGCTTTCTAGGAGAGAAGAGTTCTTTAAAATTCAACAGAGTCAGTGGTTTAAAATCTCTTTGCAGTGTCCAGTTAAGAGATAAATAAATCACAAACTGTAAAAACTTTTAAGTGAGATTTTGAGAGGGATGAAGAGCACTGAATTAGATACTCAAAAATGCTAGTAATAGTCCAATAAAGAATAGGTAATTCATCAGACTAAGTGTGAACATGTCACTAGGCCATCTCAGTTTACTCTGCTCTCCCTGTTATGTTAATATAGTATTTAGTAAGTTTTTCTTTACAGTGAGAAAGTTGGCTTACGATCCTCTCTCTCAACATAGCTCTACCCACTTTGCTGAGAGGTTAACACCAACTTGGGCTAATGCAAACAACCAGCCCTCAGTCAAAAAACAAAGGGAAAAAAACCCCAATCACAAACAATCAAAGGGAGGGTTCTTATTTGAAACTCAGATAAATCCCCTCATGTGGTCTGCCATACAGCCTCAGCAAGCAGCTGTACATGCAAAAGTGACAGTGCAAACCAAAATGAGAATAAGCACTGCAAAGTGGGAGCAGCTGAAGCTGATACTTGCACTGGGCAAAAATGCTTATGCAGCTCTGACATAACACTGAGGAACTTCATCTTTCACCAAGTTAAATCTTTACATTAAAAAGGTTACATTTTAGAAAGTTCTTTGGGAGACTTCTCATTTTTGTTTTCCTCTACACTCAGACATTTTTAAAAGTCTGACTTCTATTTAAACTTAGTAATGGCCCAAAAAATTGTTCCTTTTGAAGTTTCCAAAATTGAGACACAGAAATATACCTCCCCCTCCAGCAAAACAGGGTTCTTTTGTTTGGTTTGAGGTTTTTGATCAAGGGTATGTAAAGATTTTCTTCTCATTTGTTGCTGTGAGGTATTTTAAGCAAGCGTAAGAGGCATTCAGCTACTTACCATTTAAATCTTTAAAACCAACTGTAAAGCTAAATTCATTGTTGGACACTTTGGGGCATGGAGGTGGTACAGTCTCCACTCCTAAACTCTGTTAAGGTAGAAGAAAAAACGGGTATCTGATGATAAAATTACTATTACATACATTAACATTTGAAAATCAATTACCTGAATTTATCTAATGAGATCAATTCTTCCTCAAGGAACAGAATGACACACACGGATTTAGATTGTGTTAGACTGGTAAACTAACTAGGGTCAGGACAAGGATTCAAGCACTGTCTCACAATCATGGCAAGGGTTTTGCATGTTTCTCAATCCAATGCTGATCCATGATGGCAGCAACTTTTGTCAGGCAACACTTGGTCCTGTTGTGGGGAACAGCAGAGAACTGTGCTATTTCTACTCAAGACAGTGGGTAAAGCCAGACTGATTCTTAGCTTTCTTGGGTTTTTTGATGGAGGGTGTGAAAAGAGTTTAGCCATGTACACATTTGAGCCACAGTGGCAATTTTCTTTCCAGAGCGCTTTATTTACTAATATAAATGAAACCTAGCTGTTGCTTTCTCCTTCTGTTTGAAAAAAACCCAAACCCAAATACAACAAACAAAACCTCATGCTGTTGCAATGTAAACTGCAAATCTGTGAAGAGAATTCCTAGTTTGTGGCAGAAAAGGCCAATTCTGCATTTGCATTTCTTTTTCAGCCCTGTTATGCCATGTAAAGTTCTCTCTGTGTGTTTCTGTCATTTAGACATACCTTAGGAACAGACAGACTGGTGAAAAAGTGTGAAAAACTATCTACAGTCTTGTTTTGCAAGTTAAGAATCTGAACGAATTAACAGATCCAATTTGGTTAACTGAAAGTCTTCAGGCTTTCAGACACCCCTGCCTCCTTCTCCCATACAATGCTGATGTGAGAGGTGATCCCACTTTAGAGAGGAGGAGATGCCTGTTCCATCTCAGGAACACTCCATCCCACCCAGTACTGCACCGGGGAGCAGAGACACAAGAGGCTCACTCTTTCACTCTCTGCATCAACTGCACTTGTAACATAGCTGTGTCCAATCTGAGAAGGTAAAATAGATCACATGTCCATGTGAAGGCCTAATAATGAAATGAGATTACCATAAATTCCCCCCTATTATATGTATATATATAAAAATATATAAAATAAATATGCACAATTATAAAAAGCCCTTAAGAGCAGAAAGGCTACCAAGGGACAAAGCATTGTGATTTGACAACCAAGAATACCACGTGAAATCTTGGCTTTCACCCAGTTTAAACACAATTTCTATTCTCTGGCTCAGAATTATTGGTATTCACCAATTCACTGGGATTCACCAAGAAGAAAGACCCCCTCAAAACAGAGGCTGTAACCAAACTCACACATCCAAGACAACAACTTGAGTGTTTTCAATCACGCACCTATTAAAATAGAACAAATTTATTCCCTTTGTAGATTTTTTCTAGAAATAAAAATTCTCCTTTAATCAGCTTTTGCAGGAAGTATTTCATGACTAGAGCTTTAGAAAAAGGCTCATAATGTTTTGTAGTCTCAAGAGTATATTCTGCATCGGCAGTAATATCTCTGTGAATTCTTGAATGCCACCCTCACTGCAGCTTGATATTTTTGCCATATCTAAAGGTTACTTTTAAGCATATATTCAAAATGTTGCTTTCATTTCCAAAGTTCACATTTGACATTCAGGCTACATCCCATTTACCCATGTATGCTAAGCATTTATACCTGAAAATTCAGACTCAAACTCTTCCTGTTTTCACAGAATTCTTTAATTTCTTTGGACCAAGGCCAGAGGAATTTAAATTGCTGGGCTGGGGTTTTTTTCAGTAAATGTCTTTCACAAGCAGTTAGGTCTCTTTAACAACTCATCCTGTACTGATATTACCTTATTCTTCGGGCCACTTGTTTTAACTGTCAAGCAGAGAAATTTAGTTGAAGGTTTACCAGAATAACGTAACTACTTATTCAGAGTGGAAGCACCTAAAAACGTAGAAAAGTTCCCTATTGTCTCTAACACGTAATAGCTATTTTTCTAATCTTGACGGAAAAAAAAGAATTATTTACCTGAGTCAGCATGTCCATCTCCCCAAGTAAATTGCTGAACATTTCATCTATATCATCACAGGTTTGCTCCATCTGAAAGAAAAGAATCCACAAACAAGAAATCATCAGAAGCTCATTTCAAAGACAGCAGTGGTTGAAACCAGAAGATATACAATGCTCTTTTATATTGTGTTCACAAATAACTTCAAAACAATTGCTCATGACTTGCAAAAACCTGAATCCATACCTTAGAAGTAACTACTAACAGTTCAGAACCCCTATTCTGTATATGCTTAAACACACACTTCAGATATAGGGTCATAAGAAGTGCCAACAACCTCCTTTTATCATTTACATTTCATGTGAAGTCACCAGCTAATAAACCATGGTTGTATCTTAAACATCAAAAAAACATAGCCTGTGAGAGATAGAGAGGGAAACAAAGTTTGGTGATAAGAAATTCCTGAATGTTTCATCTTGAAAGCCTTCTTTCTTTGGCTTAGACAACTAATACTACAGGAGTTTACTGGGTGTTATCTATTGCAAAACCAGGTTATGATTAAGTATATTACCAACTTTTCAGCTCAATATTTCTCTCTTTCTCTTAAGTATTACTGCACTGAGAGAACTCCAGTCTTACCTAACCTCAAGACATCTGAGGGAGCACACTGAGACAAGGAAAATGGGTACATGCTGCAAGAAGATGGCAGTGCTTGTTGCAAGAGGGCACTGTGAGGACAGGATTGCACACCAGTGGTGCTGAGCTATGGGGAAGACACAGCTTCTGTAATAATCCTCTCCCTCATAAATCTGTTCCTTTGCAGGGAAAGAAGCAGTGTAAAAGGGTGTCTGCCATGGACCGCTACGAGAGACAAGAACTAGAAAGATAATTTTTTTAGGAGGCTCAAACCTGCAAAGAATTGAGAATTGTGGTATTGAACTCCTAAAACCAGGGTTCAAACTAGGGCCAGACTTTAAACATCTAAGTAGTCCTATAGTTTCTCTGGGTTTGTGTGCACCTGTACTGGTTTTTGTGACAAGGCTGGGGTGGGAGGGAGGCTGCAGAGATGACTTTGTGGGAACGAAGCTCTCCCCACATCAGAGCGGGACAGTAGTTCAAGCTGGCTCCGAGATGGACTTGGCGCTGGCCAAAGCTTAGTACGCTAGTGGAGCTGGAGGCATCTCTGTGACAATACACTTAGGAAAGGGCAAAAAATGCTGCACAGCAGCTGTAGAAGAGCAGTGGGAAAATGTAAGTGAAATAACCCTGCAGGCTCCAAGGTCAGTATTGAAGGAGGGAGAGATGTTCCAGATGCCGGAGCAAAGATTCCCCTGCAGGCTATGGTGCAGGGCACAGTGCAGGCCATAGTGAAGCAGGTTGTTCCCCTGCAGCCCATGAAGGACCATGCCACAGCAGATATCCATACTGCAGCCTGTGGAGGACCTCCTGCCACAGCAGGTGGACGTGCCCTGAATGAAGCTGCAGGCCATGGTGTGCCACACTGGAGCAGGCTCCTGGTGGAAACTGTAGCTCGTGGAGAGGAGGCCACACAGTACAGGTTTTCTGGTAGGACCTGTGACCCCGTGGGGGCCTCACACTGGGGCAGGCTGCTCCTGTAAGACTGTACCTTGTGGGAAGGATCCAGGCTGGAGCAGTTGTTAAAGAACCACAGCCTGGGGGAAGGTCCCATGTTGCAGAAGTTCATGAAGGACTGCCTCCCTTGGGAGAAGTTCATGGCAGACTGTCTCCCTGAGGCGGGCCCCCATGCTGGAACAGGGAAACAGTATGGAGGAAGGAGCAGCAGAGATAAAGCATTGTGAACTGACTTCAAACCCCATTCCCCATCCCCCTGTGCCACTTGAGTGGGAAGAGGTAGAAGAGTTGGGAGTAAAGCTGAATCTAGGAAGAAGGGAAGGGTGGCGTAAAGATCTTTTTTGTTTTCTTCTTATTTTGCATTATCCTACCATCTTATTAACCGGCAATTTATTAATTTCCCCACATTGAGCCTGTTTTGCTCAATGGTAGTTGGCAAGTGATCTCCCTGTCCTCACCTCAACCCATAAGCTTTCCATTGTAATTTCTCTCCCTGTTCTACTGAGGAGTGGAAGTGATAGAGCAGCTTGGTAAGCATCTGGCAGCCAGCCAAAGGCAACCAACCACAGCACCTTACAGGATGAGGACCAGGCTGATGCAAGAAAGCAACCAAATGAGGACAGGAACAATTCTAATGACTATAAATACTGGCAAGAAATGAAAACCAGCAAGTATCCTGTTCTTCAGTCTTAATGCTCTTCCTTTAACAGAGCATCTTGAGTCATGTAACTAATCCATAGATAAATTATAAAGGCCAGTGAACCCTAAAGTCAGTATCTGTTGCTTGAGAATTATGTTGTAACTAAACAAGGCACAGGCAACCAAGAACCAAACATTGAACTTTCACATTTTTCTCAGGTCCCAGAAATCAAAGACTTAAAGATTTGGGAACTGGATACTCTTAAAATAGGATGTGGTTGACAGGGCTAAGGGCAACTGTAGGCCTGCAGAGGAGATGGCACAGCTCTGCCCAAGGAACTGGGAACAGACATCACACAGAACTGAGCAAATGGAGAGTTAAAATCATCTTATCTGCTTCCTTTCCAGCTGACAAATCCAAGCTGGATGGCTCACTCTCTCTGCCTGCATCACGCTTCTCATACAGAACTCTGTACACAACACTCTGTTTCTGTAGACTCAGCAGTATGCTGGGTGGCATATGATTACTGAATCTTAATTCATTTATTTGAATCAACAGCTGTGCAGCTTCCTACACACCTGGCACTTGGATAATCAATTTTCATAGAAAGGCTAGATAAAATGGCACTTATTTGATCAGGCAGAGTGAAGATACATTTGTTATGTGACAAAAAATGGAGCTGCAGTTCATACTGACAAGTATCTCATCAGTGTTTAAATAATACTGAATAATTTAATGTTTTCCTGTTTTCTGATTTAGGAGATCAAAATATCTTCTAAGGAAATCTTATCAGTTCTAGTTATTTGTATGTTTTTGGTGGATTTTTTTAAGCACTAGCTAGATAAACTTTCAGAAAAAGATCTTCCTACAAGTTCTTTTGACAAACTGAAATCCTGCTTTACTATATCTTTACAGAACAGAAACATAAAAACGGCAAAAAAATTACTTGAGTTGTAACCAGTTGCAACTAGTTATCAAGAGGAGTAGTAAGAACTGTGTAAAGAGGAAAAAATCAAACCTAGGGACCTTCTTCAGTAATCAAAAACAACAAGTAAGGTAAAGTCATGTTATCACTAAGCCATTGCCTCTACTCATATTTTATTTTCTCCTGAATTTTTATTGGGTTTAGGAAGACAAAATTATTATCATAATCAACAAATATGCTGGAAATCTTTTATGTTAAAACACACTGAATGATCTCTTAAATTGGTATAGGAGCTCTACATATTCACCACAGACTTTGTCAAGAGCTAGAAAAACTAAAGATAGTAATATGAGTCCCCATAATGTGTAATTGCAAAAGAGTGTCCATCCACTCTCCTCCTCTTTGACTTCTCTCCACACTTGTTTCCATTTCTTTTATTTGATTGCCACAAAAGGAATAAACAGATAAAAAATTTGCAGATTTGGAAATTATCCTGTTGGATGTTGCTGCATTTTGGATCAGCAAATTTTTCTGAATTTTATAAATAGCCTTAAACTTATTCAAACCAGAAATTCACAGTGAAATGTGCAGGTGTATGAGCTATTATTAACAAAACAAGGGAAAAGATTTACCAAAGTAACCAGAATAATATTGAGTTTTATACTCAGTCCTACTCTGCTGTAACTTTTCTGTCAGGTTTTTCTCTATGTTGTACTAATACTAGGAACTCTTTAAATCACTATTGACTGCAATAAAGTGAAAAGAAAACAAAAAACCCCAAATTAAACAGAACAGTACTTTTACAATAAATTTCCCAGATTATGCATAAGATTTTAAGCAGAGAAAAACAGAATTGAAATAAAATGAGGAAATTGTGGCTGCCACAAATAAACAAGCTGAGAAGGGCCTTGTGGGAAGACATGTGTGTGAAACCTAACATATTTTTTAAGTGATTGATTTTCAAACTGATGTCTTCTGCACCACCTTTTGAAGTAGCACAGTTAAAAACACTCCTTGTCTTTTACTTCCCCCATTTTCACATTCTCAGATCTTGACTAAGTTGTCATAAAGCCTTTTTTAAAAATTTTCTTTAGTACTCCTACCTTTCTCATACTGTATATCTAAGAGATTGGGACTTTTTTCTTCAACTTGCTATTCTAACCACCAAGTCTCACTTTTAGTTTATGTATATCAAGCCCTCCTAGGTTTATGTAATACATAAATATTGACTCATTAATTCACCCCAGCATTTACCAGAAGTCCTCCAAACCACTGGATCTATCAATTTTTTTACCTTCCCAATTTAGATAGGAAATTGAATTGTTTGATAGAATCTTTAGCACTCAGCAGGCAGCTAACAAATGAAGTGTAAATCAGTGGTACAAAATTCACCCTGCTTGTAAAAAAAAAAACCCAGTTATGGTACTCTACCAAGCAGAGTTTGAACTGTTAGTATTTTAGTACCTGATAGCTCTGAGAAACACTCAAAGCGAGTCCCTCTTCACAGGAAGAGTGATCTAAGTCACATGCTAAAAAGGCTTCTGCACTTGAGAAGTTAGAAAACAAGCTGAAAGCCCTTGTGAAACACTGAGCAGGAAACACCAAGATCATCATCTCTGCAACTCAGTCTCAGTAGAGTTGATGCAGTTTAACCAACAAAAGGGCTAAAAAAAAAAGGAATGAGGAACAGCATGATGTCAGTAAACAAAGACAGTGGATTCATGCTATGAACAGTATTAGGAACCAGCCCACTCAGTGATCTGGTGAACATTTACCGACACAGTCATTACATTTAAAGTGTTGTTGCTATTCTTAAACTGCTACACACGTAAATAGCAGAGTTAAAAATACATGAAGTATATTTTGACAAGTCACACAGAAACATCAAAAGCACACCTTCAGGTCCCAGTTCCTGCACTAGTGTGTAAGTGTCAGAGTACCAGGACCACCAAAATGAACAGTCTGACTGTCCAGATGACCACTAACAGCACTGCAACTTCCTGCTATTGCTTAATGCTTAAATGCTTTCTGGAGTGGAATGAAGAAATCTTTAACATTTTAGAGAGACACACCAGTAGCCCGATGAGTATATCACTCAAATCAGAGATTCACCCTTGCACACCACAGACTACACAAAGTAGATCATCCCATAGCAAAGACAGAAAAAGGAAGAAAACTAGAGAAGCATGATGAAAGTGACAGAGTCCCACCATAAAGTGAAAAGCTGGAAATAGGGTGACCAATTATCACAGAAAACAGATGTAAAACTAGAGTGATTAAAACAATGCACCAAAACCTAGGGGAAAGTTACTGAGGCACCATTTCATCCTGACTTACAACAAAAAATCAATGGGATAGCAAATGAAAGTCTGAATCACTGGTCCAGGAAAATGTACACAGTGTAACTCTGAAACTCATCATCAAAACTGGTGAGTAAGCAAGTTCAGGGGCTGGTTTTCTCTCCACTCAGCAGCATGCAGAGAGCTTCACGCAAGGATGATGAACCTCACGTTTTAAGACCTAAAATAAAGGTTCCACCAATCTGGAACCAGAGTAAAGCTTTCATGATAGACAGGTTACACCATACCTTCCAGCACAAGATTTCCTGTCTCCTTCTGAAGCACATGGTGCTAGCCACTACCGGGGATAACCTTCTGGCCAAACTGACTGCAGGTCTGAAACAGATCTAGCTAGCTTTCTTCCAGTGATTTTACAGTTAGGTGTCAAGAAAAAACTCTTACTACTCACAAGTCTCTTATATACCTAAGTGAGGCAGGATGGAAGTTCCTTAACCAGCTATTTCATCACATCTAGTAACATGTCCTAAACAGACATTTA
Source organism: Pomatostomus ruficeps (assembly GCA_013400735.1). Lineage (NCBI taxonomy): Eukaryota > Metazoa > Chordata > Aves > Passeriformes > Timaliidae > Pomatostomus > Pomatostomus ruficeps. Next base: position 41,344 of record VYZT01017715.1, on the reverse strand, counting down.
GGCCCACTTTTATGAAGTAAAGTACAAGAGAATATCTGTCTCTGCAGACTTCAGTCTAGAGGAATATAATCCAATTAGTTGCTAATACTAGTAGATACTAAGAATGGAAATTGAAGTTTTGGGTGATACAATAGAAATGGCAGCTGATCCCAAGGTTTCAAAATCACAATCAGATTTGGCAACTAGCATGTTGACTTTCCTCCTTCTTACCTACATAGCATGGCTCTGTAACACTCTTCTGCTTTAACACTAGCTCATGTTTTGAAAAGAATGGATCAAAAGCAATTAGACTGCTTCCAGCACTGTTCTTACCTAACATTGATAAGCATGGTATTTTCCAATAAAAAGCTTGCACACACTGATAACCCTGAAAGCAGTTTTTTACTAATATTCCCTATTCTTCTGGGAAATTTGGTGTGCCAATAACTGTAGGCTTATCTGCAACGGAAATTACATTTCATATTTATCTCAGGGATGGGTGTGACATGCTATAACTCCATTCATGAGGGAATAAAAGTGACACATTAAAGCATTAGTAGCTTCAGGAAGACTGTACAACTGCAAAGTATCCTTATTAGTTCAAAAGTGAGTGATATCTGGCTTTGAATCAAAATTAAAATCACAAATAAATATGATCAAGTGAGAATGCTACTCCAATGTCAACGTGGGGTACTAGAGCTCATATTCTACTACTTCCAGAACTACCCAGATGTAAACACAAACATTGTTAGGTAAGAGTACCCCAAACTTACAGATCCTACTTGTGTTTCATATAAATTGTAACTATGCCATTTATACAACTAAACCTCTTGGAAGCTTGTTCCCTTTTTTGCCATTTTGGAAATACACCATAAAGTCACATGTTTTACAGAAACAAACCTACAGTGAGGACTAATTTTGGAAAAAGTCTTTATGAGTCCAAAAGTCCCAAATTTCATAGACCTGAAAACTACACTGTTGCACTCTAATTATAACAGCAGTTGTATTTGACACTTGTGCTGCTTCAGCATCCATCACCTCTGTGCTCCCCAGCCTTCCCCTCTTCCCCCATGCACGGCCCCAAACACATACTTTTTCCTTTAACACCCTTGCCGAGAGTGGAGTCTGGGAGAAGCAGCTGTGGGTCCTGTTCTTGGGGTGAGGCAGGATGGCAAGATTACTGAATGGTCACTGAGGCTCATTTAAGTGAAGCTGAAAGGAACAAGAGACTACCTAGAAGTTTACTCACAGTACCTCAGGAAGAAGTTACTCAAGGGCAGAGGAGAGGGTTAGCAAAGGGCTTTCGTTTCGAGAGACGACAGGAAGAACATTTAAACTGTGCCTATGGTAAAGGCGTGTAGAGGGATATGGTGTGCAGGCTGGGTGTGAGACTCCTCACTCGCTAAGATCCTCTCCACAATAACTCTCAGGCACAGACACAGTCTGGATTCTGGGCACTAGAAAATGCATCCCAAATGAACTCGAGCAGCTGGGGAACTGTGAATTAAAAGCACCTTGTGAAAAGCGGAGAAAAAACCCAACCTGCTGTAAAGCATAGATGCAGGGAGGAGAAAGCTTGGGAGCAATTTTTGTGTACAGAACTTCCCTTTGTACCTTCCTGTCAGCTCCCAAGAGGATTGTTTCTACGGAAATCAACAGAGTGCCACTTCTGTTCATTTTTATACAGTATCCTTATGTCAGTCAATGTGCTTCTGGCCTGGGAGTCTAAGAACATTATAGAAATACAGCTACAGTTTCAGTCGTCTTTTTGTCACAGAATGATTTACTGCAGAATGGTCCAGTTTGGGGACTTCCTTCTCATGAGCCATACAGGCAGCACAAAGTGTGCAGAATAAAACGGTAGGAGACATTTCCAGCCCTATGCCTTCACATAGACTGGTAGAAGCAACAATTCTGTACCAGATTAATGGCACATTTAAACAATATTTCCATTCCCCCAACATACCTTCTCCTGGAAAAGGCAGAAAGCTGTATGGAAGTGTGTCCCCTGAGCTCAGGAACCACCAGTTAATCCAGGCACATCCATCTTATGTTGATAATGTGTCTACTTCAGCTTTGCTCTGGTATAAACAACTGAAGACATACAAGTTACCAGAAAACATGAACCTCAGTTCTAGGTTCTTCCCATTCCCTGCCATGATGGCAGAGCAGAATAGCAAAAGAATAATGTAACTGAGTAGCAGAAATTTATAGTTTCCACATTCCTTCCCATAATCTGTAGCTTGTTGATGTTATTGCAATGTTTTCCTTCCTGTTCTTTTCCTGTTACCCAACAGGAAACAGTTCTGCCATACAGAACTTAGATGACAACAAGAGACTGTCTTGTACTTTAAATAATTACCAGCGAAATACAGTAATGCAATTTTGATATTTAGCTTCACAATCCATGAAGCAGGCTGATCCCACGTTAATAGATTGTCTAACAAGCAGAAAACTGTAGACAAAGGAAGCCCACAGATGAGAGAGGAAGGCATACAGGGGTGTAAAATGAGGGAAAATCCTTCCCCTCCCCAATTGCCTACAGAATCAAGAGATGTTAAGTGTGGAATAGTGAAAATAGTAGCACAAACTTAGGAAGAGTACCAAATTTGAGTGCAGAAACTGTTACGCTGGATAGTCAATGGCTCATCTTTTCCCACACCCATTTCCTCCCACAGTGAGCCAGTAGTTAAGCACAAGATATGCTTTAAGGGTCCATGACACAACTGTCTCCCCATACAAATAACTTATTCCTATGACCTATCATTGGCAAAAACTCTAAGTCACCATCTTCTCTCTTAAAATCACATGTTCTTATTACTGCCAGAAATGCTTAAGGGAGGGCATACATAGTATGGGAAAGGAACACTGAACAAGGAAAAGAAACTAACATAAAATGCTCTAACAGTAAGAGTGAAGCAAAAGGGTGAAAACCAACCTGTAAAAATTTTATTGAATCTGTTTCCTACACAGTTCCCATATTAAAATCAAATAAAGCAAGTAATGTTTTAATATTAATTTATAGATATTTCACCAAAGCACTGTGCTCAGTAACAAAGTGAGTAGTAGAAAAATCAAATGAAGATTTTTTTATAAATCTTTCTCAGTTTTACTACTGACTGAAGAGGCAGGTACAATTCCAAGGCGCACTGTTAACTTTTCACCTGGCAAAGTTGCTTCTTTCAGTCTCTATAAGGCAGTGATTACAAGCAGTTGTTTAAAGCAGTGGGTTTCAGATGAAAATCTGTAAGGAAAGTGGAAGCATGGAGTCACCATAGACGGGATGTTGTATTGGTATGGTGGTGGTTGCTTTGTCACAACCCAGAGAGCCCTGAACTGCACAAAGAAACACTTTTGAGAAGAAAATGCACCAAAAGGAGAAGAACCTTTTGACATTTCCATTCCCCCATTTCTCTAAGGTTTTCCATGAGAAGGAAATGACACTGCCTCCCTCTCTTTTTTTTCCTTAGAAGTGGAGGAGGGATGGAACAATGCTCATCTGGTCACAGCCACTCCATCAGGACACAGGGGAGACAAAAGAGGCCAATCTAGTGACAGATATGAAAAGCTTTGCAGAATTTCATGTAAGAACATTACCCCCCACAGGACAGAACTGCAGTTAAGTTTATGCTGAATCCCTTCCTAGAACTGGCATCCAAAACCACTGGCTCATTTATATTTGCTCTCTCAAACATTAGGTCTGTCAACTTCCCCTCAGTCACAAGGATATGGTCACCAAAGTACAAAACTAAGTTGTAACCACCAGAAGTGCTTGGGAATGTTATATGTGTTCATGTTTTTGCACGTATTTTGCTTGCTCAAGGCTATCTCAGAAACCTATGTCCTCCAAGGCACATGTACAGCAGATATTTCAAATACACTATTTCATCAAAAAGTACAGAGAACTGAAATGTATATTTGACTGTTATTTAATTTTTTTCTAAATTTGCAATCAGACAGAAGAACCACATCACCTTTCAAGAATATTTTGGTCTGATAATCCCCATAGCAAGTGAGGGAATGGGGCCTTCCAATACTGTTAGAAAATACTAGAAAAATTTTCAAAAGTAATCAAAATATTGCTCTGAGGCAGAAGTAAAATAATCATGTGTCTGCAGTCTGGGTTACCTGAAGATGCAGAGTACCAAAATGGATCAACTAAGGCCATCAAGGAGCACATTTTCATTGCTGCCAACATGGATTTGATGCCAACAGGTTAATTGAAAATTCTGTTGAGCTTTCTAACTTTCCTTGGTGGGTTGCCTTTAAGGCAGACACATCATTTTCCCTAAAACTGGGGACTCCGAATGTAATTTGCAATTTTTATCAGCAAAAGCATCCAGTGAGCGCCTGTGTGATTGATTTTGGCTCTAAGTGATTCTCTCTATGCTTGATCACCTAGCAAAGCTGCTAGAAGCAGATTTGCTCCCCTTCCATCCCCACTCTCCCTGACAAGTGTGTGTACGATGACAAGATTTTCACCAAAATGTTTATTTTATCAGCTGTATTGTCTGAGGACAACTGAGGACTTTCCGTTGGTACTGACATCAACCATGCAGGGTCTGCTCATCACTGATAGCAGACACAGAGTTTTATCCTTTAGTATTGATGTCACAAGCCACACTTTCACATCCGCTGCTTTAGATTACAAGTAAATACAGAGTGAAAGGAAAAATGGATAAGCACTGAGATACATCCAGTGCAAAACTTGTATCAGATATTTGCATTTCTAAATGGAGCAACAGAAAAAAATTTGTTTCATATAGACACTGAACGCTGTTCTTCTTCTAGGGTTCATAATACATTTACTACCCAAAATACTCTTAATATTTCTAATGACCTCATTTATTTAGCCTAAACTCACAGCATGCTGAATCAATGTTCAACAAGAAGAAACAGTGTTGTGTGCAAGCTAGTGTAGCTCCTGGCAGCAAAAGAATATGAGAGCAATTAGCCAGCCATGACTCTAAAAGGTCACTTTATTGGAAGAAAGTCTTTGAAACTAATGACAGGCCTAAACTTTTTGAACTATCATTACCAAACTAGTTTGTGAATTCCCACAGTAAAATTTTAAGTCAAATCAAAGTCATCTGTGTTTCCTTTTCATTCAAAACCCAGAAGCAATACTATAAATTAAAACTGAGGAGTGGTGAGGAACACAACCTCATATATGCTGCTGCAGATGCTCAAAAGTCTCCTGTGGAAACTTACGAAGAACATGACACCCAGTTCATTTCTTTCACAGTACAACATACACCTTCTACACTGGCAGCTCTACCGTCAATATCTAGGGTAGCCATAGATCAAAAGGCTGGGCAACAAGGAAAGCTGCCCAAAATGCCTGCTTTTCCAGGAGCCATGGATCACTCCTAATCATGTAAAGACATATGGTAGCATTTCTGTGACATCTGCATCTGATCTGGTTGTCCCAAGCTCTTTTTAGACAACGAAGGGAAAGGAAGGCAATTTTATAGAGCATGATTCATGGCTGCTGTCTAAAACTGGGCCACCAAACCAAGTTGTTATTTAATCTGTCTTTCTGTGTAAGAGACTGTAAAGGTGACTCAGACCTCGGGTGGCTCAAATGCTCATGTCTACAGCTCGATGAGGAGAGCCCTGCCTCTAAAGCCCAAGAAGTGCTTTGGAAGGTCTCCATGGATGCAAGTTACCATTGTCACCAGAGACCTTCCAAAGGAAATAAGGTAAGCTTCCACAATACTGCAGGCAAATAAGAGGTCTTATTTTCACTTTCACCCCAGATCAGTGCCTGACCACGTGAAGTCATTATCAAAACAGGTCATACCAACCTACAACAAAACAATCAAGATATACTGCAACCAAAGATAAAAAAATGGTCTGTGAGAAAGAGAAACACATGTAGTTTGCAAAGAGAGCAGGAAAGGATAAGGGCCATGATATCTTAATGATATACAGGAAAACAAAATTCAGCTGCATTCCTGTAAAGCAGCCTCTGAAACAGAAGCATGCTTTTAAGAAAATCCATGTTCCCAAATCATTTTATCTACGGTCAGATGTTCACGAATCTGCAAGAAAGATGGGTCCTCTCTTGAACAAAGCAACCCCTTCTCTCATCTGCAGCAGTACTCCAGACTGGTGGTTTTCTCAGACATTTTGCAGGGCCAAAGAGATGCAATAGCTGATCCCTCCATCCACAGGTTCCCAAGTCCTAGCTCTCCCTTCACCACTTAGGGCAGAGCAAGAGAAGGAAAGCTTTCTGCCTCTTCTTCCTCTTGTTGCTTTAAGACATTTCTTATAACTGGAAAGGTGAAACACAGCAAAAGCAAAATCTTAGTGGGTTTGGGTAAATTTTTTTACCTGTACGAAATCATGGGGCTCAGTACTGACTTAAATTGTTACAATATCCAACAGGCCCATCTGCTCATACTCTTGCTTCTTTTTTGCAAATTGTTACCCTGTCAAATGTGTTAATCTCTTTATAAATTACAAAAAAGATCCAGGTTACACCTGATTTACAGGTGCATGAGTTATACCATGTGATCTACTAGACACTGCCCAAGTATAGTGACTTTTGATCTGTAAAAAATCAAACTTTGCTGTAATAAACACATTTGATAACAAAATAAAAACAGCACTTCAAAAACATTGTACCCTGCTTGAAGATACTACACACTGTTAATCACAAATACCAGCATGAACAATTAAAACACAATTTACTCAATAATTACATTGAACCAGTCATTTTGCCTCCAAACACCAGAAGAGTCTGTAATACCAACAGGAGGTATTTAAAAAAGAAAGAGAAGACACAGGGAATGATTAAATGTTCCTTTCAGAGACAGTACATTTTTCCAGTTATCTGTGTTCCCAGATGGATCCAAATTTTCTGAGAATAAAACAAGGACCACTCAGTTAGCTGTAATGCTCCATCGATTCAACCTCCCAAAGACATTTGTATGCCATATTTCAAACCAAATTTTCTCCATTTTTAAGCAATGCTTGCACAAAGCATTAAGTACAATTGAATGTAATAGTCTCCTTAGAAAGCTCACAGGGGAAAACAGAACCAAAGAGGTTCAGCAAAAAGTTAAACATTTCATTTTAGACATCAAGTTTTACCTAAATTCACATTCTTTACAAAGTACCAGAAAAAAATAATGTAAATTTAGTGAAAACAAATGATTAGGAGACTGCACAGGTGGAGCAGGTCACTACTATAGTTCTCTGGAGCATTGGGGCTCACCTGTTTGTCTCTAATGACACACATGGACTAAATCAAGCCCTGACTACATTTACATCACTGTTATGCAGCAGCAGGGTAATTGATTAACAGTAAAATCAACAAATTTCATATGTGAAATAAATACTTTTTTGGATGCAGGTTTGGAAGAGATGACAAAACACACAGGTCATGTAATTCATAAAGAGGAACTAGAACCAGAGAGGAAAAACGACTGCCAAAATTCTGCAAACCGAAGTTCTGAGAGGGAGAGACAAACTGGAGCCATGTTAATCACAGAATCAGAGTAACCTCTGGCAGGAAGTTACTTCGAAAAGTTAAGCCGCTAGTTTGGTGGAACCCAGCTTATTTTGTTCGTAGGCTGTATTCCTGTGTCAAATTTTTAATAGTTAGACAGGCTGGAACATATGCTTTAGACAGGGTGGATAAGACAGGCTGGATCATATGCCTAAAAGACACTACCAGTGTGACGATAAATTGATTTAATAAATTCTCTTTTTGGTTCACGAGGGACGTAAAAACCACCCAACCCTGTGGAGATTGCATTTCTATTACTTCTCCGTGGTATTCAGATGAGGGTACCATGCGGGATGGACGTTCTCCGAGTCAGGCAACACTTAAGAGTTTCTCCCTAAACCTCGTGGCCAAAGACACCACCAGCAGAGAGGTGTAAACTGTGTTCCTTGGAAGTCTGTACTGGCTGTTTGGACATAACCGCACCACCTTCTTACATGCTTAGTTTAAGACTAATCGATTAGCACATTCACATGGAGTATTCTCTGCCCGCTTGGTCCGCAGTTTTCTCCCGCCTGCATTTACTTCCTAATGCTGATCCTGAAACAGGGCACTGTGCGTCCCTCGGGTTCCCCACCGGCCTCATGGGGCTGCAGGAAAGCTTTGGCAACCCTGCCTTGCAAAGGGTCAACCTCCTACTCGCTTCCGCCTGGGACTGGGCACAGGGAAGGTCTGACCCATCTTAACGCTACCGAGGAGAGCAACCATCCTCACCGGGACGCAGCACCGCAGCGCGAAACCCCGCGGTCCCGCTGCAGCCAGCGAGCCCGGCGTGCCGCCGGCAGGTCCTGTCCCGAGGGGAGGCCGGTGCGTGGGGCTCGTCCCCTCCGCCCCCTCCCGCCGCTGCCCGGAGCGGGGTCTGCCGGACCCCCGCCCCAGCTCCGCCGCTCGCCGGCCCG
>VYZT01017715.1:14443-32837 GCA_013400735.1 Pomatostomus ruficeps | reverse complement strand
CGCCCCGCCGCGCTCGCAGCGCCGCCCCCGCCCCGGACCGAGGGGGCGGCCGCTGCCGTGCCCGCAGCCCTGAAGGCAAAGCCCGGCGGGCGCGGGCAACCTAGCGCAGCGCAGCGCTGCCTCCCGTCGCCTCTCCGCGGGCTGGGGCTGTCGGCTGGACAGCGCTGTCCGGCGCTCTCTGCTTTTCAGACAGGATTGTGTCTCTTTCCCCGCTCTCTTTAGTGGCTCTACATCTTTTACAACGTTCAAGGCAGAGAACTGCTTTCATGGCGTTTCTATGTCATTCTGTACCTTTGGAAAAGGCTGCTTTGAAGGGTACTTAGATTTTATTCACGGAGTAGAAATGATTTTACAACATGTTAAATTCCATAAAAAGATGGGGAGGGAAAAGAAAATCGAGAAGTTTCCATCTGAAGTTAAAAAAGCAAGTGTCAGAAAATTTAGTGTGGCCTTAGAAGAGCTGATGTCACCAAGTTAAAGAGAGATTTTGAGTGCTGCAGGCCATATGCAAATAGACCTCTCTCTTGATTTAAAATCCTATTTTCAGTGTCTGTAACTTTGCCAAAACAATGCTTTAGCAGATTTTTTTCTTATATATCTAAAGCACTGACAGTAAAGTGTAGTGAAAAAAGGTGAAGATGTCACCATTTCCTACTTGTGTTACTTCAGTTTAGAGAAGTCACCAGGTAGTTCAGCTTAGTCTTGTGTTTATAGACAATTTGTATTAAAATTCCAGATTTTACCCCAAAGCAGCCAAGAAATACTGCATTTCGTTCCTCCAACACTGCTGGAGATAAAATAATTATAGCAGAAGGATGGTAGCATTTTAAATTACCACCATGTTTTGCACAGCAAGTATGTTTCAATGCTTTAAGGGGTAATTGCTTTGAAAAATTCCAGCTGAGACAGCTCAGCCATATTTAAGAATGCATTTAAGGAATAGTACATTGTTCTGCTCATATTATTTTAAAAACCTCAAATTATTTCACTGACAAGCTGGCTAAAATTTACTGGAGTCTTTGGTGAGGTCAGAGCTTCATCTTTTGCCAGGCACATGAAACTACATTTAAATTTGTCAAACAGCATTTGTAAAATCATGCATACAGTTATTAAACAGTTATTAGTTGCGCAGCTTGGGGGTCTGAGATTCCATGGATACTGCATATTCTCTTTGCTGACTTTATTTGCAGTTGCTCCTTTTGACTTTTGGTATTGTTATGGTGCCAAGGAACTATGTAATTTTGAAACATTCATTGGCAATTAGTGGTTTTTTTTATTATCCCAAAGTCAATTTTTAAATCAGCACTTTGCATTGAACACTCTGCATGTATCAAAGGAGTAATATTTGATGGTGCATTTTGTTGTCAGAAAGTATATTTTCATTTCTGTATGTGACCTACCAGTAACATGGTCACACCCTGAATACTCAGTGGTTTCACACTTATTTAGCTGTTGTTAAATACGTAACCAAGGTATTTGTTAGGATAATGTAGAAAACATCTATTCTGCATGTACAAAGGAGCCTTTGTTTGCTCTGTCTCTAGATTTGTTCCTGTCCTCTCCAAGTATCCTGAAAAAGGCTGAGAAATCTGAATGGCAGTATTTTTCAGCTCTCCAAGGCTCACCTGGCTATAACAGGCATTGCTGATAAGAACAGCACACCTCTAGAAAGCAAAAAGAAAATAACAGAAATCACAGAAAATCTTGAGTTCTATCTATGAAGTTTTTGGTCTGTGTTCAGGAGCATGAGGATTGTGCTCCAGTGGGATGGGTGGAGGCCTTCATGTATTCATAAGGAAGAAATGTGGTGAGGCAAATGCTAAAGCAGATACAGACTTAATTAATAGTGTGTGTTCTAATGTTAGAGAGAAAGTTTGTGGGAAGAGGAGGTGGAAGTAAGTAGAACTTCCTAATTTGTTTTCTCTTCTGCCAGATGAAATGAACGTGCAGTAGAATCATTCCCCTGAATTCCAGCCCTACATTCTGCCTGCTTTTCTCCAGAAGCTTTTCGTTTTCTGATGGGGAGACAGGCACTCCACCCAAGTTACAGCTGGGTGTTTCTCAGCAGTTGCATGACTCAAGATCTAACTCATGCAGCTAGAAATTGTTCTTTTCCTTTTCTTATCATGGGTGAGTAGATCACGGGGTAGATATGCGGTCATTATACACCCTCCGCTAAGGAAGAAGGGGGAGAGCTTTATTAACCTCCCCAGTCATTTTGGATTGCATGTCCTAGTAATGTAAGTTTCTATAAAGCAGGAGATAATTTAGAATTAAAGCAGAACATCTGCTTTTGAAAGGGAACAAATAGATATATTTTTAGTGTCAGGAAACCAGCAATTCATTGGAAAAAAATAATGTTTTACCATAAATGTGTTCCCTTAAATTTTACTGAGATCACTTTATACACTAATAATAATGACCTGACTTTTTAGAGACTGACCTTAATTTTCTGTACAGGGTAAACAAGGTATTACCATAAGATCTCACCTGCCCAGAGTAATGCAGGATCAGCCCTTAGCCCTCAGTCTTATGAACAGAGGGGGTGCAGATACATAAAATATTGCCAAGCCATTGTGCCCCTGGCCAACAGTAAAAACGAGGAAAATAAATCAGTGTATTAATTGGAACTTTTGTCATAACAGAACATATAGAATGCAATAGAAAGGCTTGTTTTGTGGTTATTCAAACAAAATAACTTTCAGATGGAAGAATGGAAGTTTTGATCATAGAGGACAAAGGCATAGATACAAGCTACAAAATTAAAAATAGGATTAAAAATATGAGTTTAAGGCAAGTGATATCTAAAGGCTGGAGTATCCTCTTTTCAAGCAGTACCATGCAGATACTGAAAATCTTTGGTACAGTGGCTGGATGATCATCTGGGGTACACCAGATAAGTTTTTTCATCAAGACACTGCTTTTCCAGAAAGCTTAAAGAGATTGCAATTAGTGAGAAGTGAATCACATCACCACATCAGACTGTAACATCAGGGCATTCTGGAAAAATGTTTGGCATCTTCTTATATGATAAGGCTAAAAGTAAAAAGTATGCATGTAAGAAAGTAGCAATATAGGTTTTATGTTCTTCCAGTAAGTATTAATTCTATTAACAATCGGAGCTTTTTAAATTCATCTGTGATTGTGCAATACTGCAGATGACCTGTAAACCCTAAAACTTCCTATGAGAAAGATGGAAAGCTCTCATTTGAGAGCTTATAGTGAAAAAATTACTAAAAGCAGCCTTTAAAAAATCACAGTAAATCAAATTGAAGTGCAACTGCATTGAGTACAGAAGCTAGTTAACAAGAACATCATATAAAGTTCTTTAAAATTATAGCAAATTAAGAAGCTAAAACTCAAGATGCTAAAGAGCAGTATGATCCTTCTGCCCATCTTTTCTTCTATTCTTTTGAAGGCATTTTCCAACAACTCAGAACTGAGAATAGAATTTTTTCTCCACAACTGTTCAGAGGAAGTCATTGGTTCTTACAGTGGAAAACCAAAAGCAAAACAAATCAATATCTCAACCTGGATGAAAAGCTGAAGCAGATGTTTTAATGTGAAAATGTTAAGCAGTGAAGCTGGCAAATTCGTGATTTTAACTGTGGAAAATTAGAAGTCCTTCTGAAAATCTATGATCAAAGGTTAGTTACTAGAATTCTATCCACCATCATAGTTTTAAGATGGATTTCCATTTTTTTTTTTCTCTGTGTATGGTAGGGCCTTGAGTTAGTCAATGGCTTCCATTTCTGCATGTAGAATATGCTCAGGCAACAATTTAGATATCCAGGCCTTACACTGTTAGAATTTCTTCAAGGTCTTGATTAATAAGTCAGAGATGCCTAAGGGAGACTTTTTCACTGGGCTCAATGAGTTTTAGATCAGAGTCTTAAGATTTCCAGCTCTCACATATAAATATCACTGTGTACATCCATATTTCTTCTGTTTGTACACAACAAATATATCTATATATATGTATATATCCCTTTCTGTTCTTTGTAAACATCTGTTCAAGTCAGCCCCCTTCTTCACTGTGAGAGCTGAGCATCTAACATAAATTGCAGCTGAGGTAGCAAAAGCCCAACACATCTCATTTATTAGCTTTATTAATCTTATGATAAATGAAATTGGCTGCACCCTTAAAAGGAAACCTGTAAATGTCATGACATGGAATATTGAAATCTCATCTAACTTGTTCAGAATGATACTTGTTATTAACTAGAAAATTGTAGCCTGGGGGTCTTTGTTTGAAAATGTCAGCATTTATTATTAACATAATTTCTTTAGCGTTACAAAACAGGCTTTTTGATATTGCTCAGAGCAACGTGTGCAAAAGTTAGCTTAATGAGAAGTATCGTTTTAAACTGATTTTATTAATGCATGTGTTAGATTTCATATGTATGACAAACTAAACATGATATGAGTAAGGTTTTGAAGCTTCTTACTAAAATGAATATAAGAGGTACTTGAAGACAAAAGTAGAGAGAATTATCTGACTTTATCAATAGAAAAAAATTAATGATATATTTTACTAATTTCCAGGTGTTCAAACTTTTCCTTACTCACTTCTTTCCTCTGGGATTTATTTTCCTATGCACTTGTCTTTCCTGATTGTTAAAATCTCGTAAGCATGGTTTATACAGGTGGAATGTTCATTTGAAGTTTCTTCCATCCAAAGGTCAACCTGTGTTAGCTTGCGTGAGAGCAAGCACAGAAATTGGTCCTCTAGTCATACCAGTTTAAACTTTCACCTTTTTAAAATAAAGTTTAAGCTTTCTCCTTTATGTGCTACACGTTGGCGGTTTCATTACATTCACATAAATATTAAATCTTCCCCCATTGTCTGGAGGCCAAAGGAAAAGCCTTTGGAACACTTAATAGCCTTATTTTGACAACACAGTAGTAATTGCAAACAACTTCATAACTTTATTTTGAGATTTTTTTGTTGTTGTTCAGGGTTCAAAATAAACTTGTTCCACCCCCACCCACTTCCCAGCCATCCATTATTTTCACAGTGATTACAGAACTCTTTAAGGAGATAATTGTAAGCATTTTTTTGCTTGTCAGAAAGTGTTTCCAAAATCTGAATATATATTTAGTCTTCTTTCCCTCTCAGCAGGTAGTTTTCAAGTACAAATGCTTGGTTACATCTTTTTGCACATGCATTTGATTTTTTGTAGCTGCATGTTAGTATTATGCTGCAAAGTTTTCTGCTGTGTGTCTGTCACTTAAGAGCATATGTGAGTGTGTAGCATTTGTCCAGATGTAATATGCATGCGGGATGAGAGACAGTATGAGGAAAGCAGCGCTACAAACTACCTGTATGGTTTTTCCTGATGTGAAGAAGTGCAAAGTAGAGTTTTTGCATAATCACTTGTTTCCCATCTGTTTAAGCACTGTCTGCAAGGAATGGGTGGAAGCCTTCAGAAATAGCCATCAGAACTTTGTTTTACCAGAGAAGTTCCTGATAGTTTCTGCAAAATATATTTTAGGTGTGTGGCCCTTACTGCTCATAAGAGGGAGAAGTAGAAAGCAGAACTTGCTTTCAGACACTGTACTAAATATGGAAGCAACTGTGGGAAACCCGTTATAAGAGTTTCATCTTCTAGCCCCACCTCAAAGGAAGGTGCATATGAAATTAGCTCATGCATATGAAATTCACAGCTGGACTTTGGCTACACAGTCAATCCTTTCTGGTACATCCCAGTGAACCAGACCAAGTGGTGCCATAGGAGTGCAAGTTGAGTCTACAGAAAAAGTATATGTAATGCAGAAATTTGAGGCTAAGAGTTTTGTCATACCATGACAGCTTTGACCTGTGTTGGCCTACTCAGAACATTGTGTTAGATTTGTGTGAGATACAGGACAATCTTCAACCAAATCAGTACTCCTTGGTTTCCACCCTATCACAATCTTGTGTGGTGACTCCTGAGAGAAAAGCTACTTGCTAAAGCTTAACACACCACAGCAGTGGTCTCAGCTCATGCTCAGTGCTTTACATGGCTGGTGATAAATAAGATAGCCAGGGAACATGTTTATTTCCATATTGTTCATAAAAATTTGCCTCCATAAAATTATAGATTATCCAAAAGGTAGTATTTACCCTGTTCAGGTAACGTACAGCTGAGCTCTGAATATTACTATTAAGAATTTGGAGACTTGAGCTTTCTATCTTCTCTTCTTCGGCTTTCCATGACCTATAATTGGTGCTGGTCTGCAACCAAATGTTTATGAGACAAGCAAGGGTCAAGGTGAGACTCTCCTTCCACTGTGCAAAGAAATTACATCAACCCAATTGTGCCCATTGTATCCCTTTAACTTGTTATGAAGCATCTCACTTAATTCACAAGAGCATAAGACAATGAAAGGTTTACTGAGCTAGAACTAATAATCCAACTGTGTTTTCCAGATGAAGTTGGCAATATAGCTTTTCCATAGAATACAGGGTGAATATGAGCTCCATTTGAATTTAATTGAATCAATAATGTTTAAAAGAGGAACTTGACAATAGCATTGTGCTTCCTTTGGTGGTTTTTGTTTTTTTTTTTTTAATTTTAGGAGAAGGAATTCTCACTTCCCCTTTCATTGAATAACTCATGTTTCTACACCACACCATTGCAATATACAATTTTATTATTTTTAGACTATGGTTATAATTAATATATTAAATGCTGTCACACTTCCCTCATATGATAGCTTGAGTGGCCGTTTGTCAACAAAAAATGGTACTTTTGCATAGTGATAGAGCCATCTGCTGACCACAACAGAGCTTTCTATGAGAACAAGTAAAAATTAGTTTTGACTCAGCAACAGAAGTTAAAATCATTCAACTGTTTAGGTATTCCAGCCAGAATCACATGCTTTACTAGTCATTCATGTTCCTGAGGATGAGGGTTCCTAGGTACTAGCTATGTCTGTGGTGGCAATCTGAAGAGTTTGTTGCAGGACATATTAAGGCAGGATGTGGCTTTTGGGTAACATTTTTGAAGAAAGTATTTCAAATAATATAATTTGGTTTTGAAAAAAATGTTCCTTCTGCTCTAAAAATACAATAAATATGAAAGATCTTTGGCTGATAACATTTCTCTGAAAGTAAGGAGATTACTTTCTCAAACAGACTTAACAAATAACTTCAAGCTCTTAAACAGTTTTGTCCAGGACTTCCTGGACAAGGCGTAGTTTATGGCTGTACTTCAGCAAAGCAGTTGAGGAAGTGCTTGTCCCACACTCATGTTCACTCCAACATGATTGGTGTTTATGCACCATGTTTCTTATTCATGTTGTGGTTTCTGTTTCTGCTCCCTTTTTGCCTCAGTAACACTAGTCTTCATCTCTTGTGTTATGTCTGAACATAATTCAAATTGTGTACTCTTCACATTTCACTCTTCAATAGTATTTTTGCTCATTTTCAAATGAAAATCCTTTTCAGTAGCATTTAGATTATCCTCAGCTGCCAGAAACTTTTCTAAGTACATGTAGCTGTAGTAGAATAGCAAGTATGTGTACTACATTATCCCTGGATTTAAAAAAGCCTTTTGCAGAGTCTTTTTAGAAGTTTCAGATGTGAAAAATAAAATGTGAAGGCTGTCCTAAATTTTAATAAATGGGCAAAGAATAGATGAGGGCTTATGAGTCCATAATGAAAGAGAGGTGGTGTGGAATGTGGAGAGTCCATGGAGGAACTTGAAAAAGAAGATCAGTAGTTTGTGTTTGATAAAAGTAGGAAGTCAGTGCCAGCTAAGGAATGTAGAGACAAAATCATAAAATAAAAGTGTTGGGCCTAGAAAATAATCTTCAGAGCAAGAAAGAACAAATGAAAGGAGAAAGACCACATCAGGAAACCATGGATAAGGATATGAAATGAAAGCCTTGCTTCAAGCCTTGATGTATGGAAAGAGATCACCTATTTTAGAGGTGCTGCAAGAAAATAATCAGCAATCTCTAGACACAGCTGACCTGAGAGGATCTGGGTATATATCTGAGTCAAAGGTGATGCCCTGTTTACAGCAGGGAAGGAAAGCATGTGGAAGCAAGTATTTTCTTAAGTCTTTGTTGGCTCAACTTGAGCTTGAGTTGATAGCTGGATAGAGAGAGAAGTTGAAAAACATACATTGTAAGTGAACCTGGAACATATAAATGTGCATTCCAAGTAAATTCAGCAACTTGCATGCACTGGATTTTTAAGCAGTCAGTATTGTCACATACATAGTATGCACTTGATTTGTTTCTTTTGAAGACTATGTAAAGCAAACTTTGCCTTGGTGGTAAACTGTTGTAAAAGTAATAAGATTTTCAGAGATCAATGCAGCATCTTTAATCATAAGTTTCTTCTGTATTCAGGGTTTTTTTTTCCTTTTCCATGCAGAAAGAATTCCATGCCTTATGATGCATACATACAAAAGGAACATCCAATTTATGCGGACATAATCCAGAAAAAAGTCTTCAACATTTATAACTTTGCAAATAATGTTCTTGTCTCATGATGTGAAGATAGTCTTGCTTGACAGCACTATATACCACTTTTCCTCTACAAGGATCATATGAAATAAAAAGTGTAATCCTCTTCAGCTAAAAATGAAAATTTCCATAGGTTTAATCTCTCTTATGAGCTTCTTTTTCTCTAGTAACTGTGGGTCTCACGTTTCTTGAGTGTAAGGAAGCTTATTCTTTCCCTTAAAGCACATAAAACTGATAATAAAGCCAGGGGAAGTAAATTGAAGGACCTAAACAAGGGTTTGGAAGACCTGAGTTGGTTTTTCAAGTCTGCCCCTGGATATTTGTAACCATGTTACTAGTGGCATTTAAAACCACCTAAAAATGTCAAGAGAGCTAAATGTTGCTTCAGATTGTAAAAAATACTTGGGTCCCATTAGCTATGTGACTGTGTCTGAAAGCCTGGAATTCTGCACCTTAACTGTCTAGGAATCAAATCATTATGGGTGAATAAATGGAGAGAGAATACTTCTTTAAGCCTCAGATGTGTTCTGAACATACCTGCATTGGACTGTGACCTTCTCACAATCTCTGGCCAGGTAAGTACCTCAGAGATCTAGACAGGTGATTTAACCACAGCACAGAAATGCTAATGCAGCTCCTGAAAATACAAACACAGGATATAAGTGAAACTAATGTAGTACATGAGAAGACACAGATATTTAGCCTGCTCAATGGCCTTTTTCTTTATGGAAACAACTTTTTTTGCCAGGTTAATATTATTTCTAGAAACAGAGGCCAAAACAAACACTCTTCTTGGACTATCTAACGAAAATCTATCACGAGTAGAATAAACTCAGCTGGGTCTCAATCAATCAGTGTTTGAAACATTTCCAGTTTGACTGTTAATGTGATTTTTTGCCAAAATCTTAGGCTTTAAATCTATTTTACATTGTGGAGGAAAAGTCTTTGTAATTGATCCTAGCCTATTTTTAGGATTACCAAAATAAGGTCTTGATGGTGGGCAAATAGCCATACTGAAAAAAGATCCCAAAACGTCTCACAGCTTGGAGCAAAGATCAATGTAAACTGTTTACAAAGGGTATTTGAGAGACCACCAGACACTGGAGCACTATTGAGAAGAGCCTGGTGTGTTACTATGCAGATTTCTGCCCTAATTTGCTTGTTTTATATGGCAAGAGTGTGATTACTTTCTCAAGGAGAAAAGTGAATCCTTATTTATACAAAGACACAAAGAGCAGCTCAAATGGGATGTTTGATTCAAGAGCTTTTATAATAGCTAGGAAAACACAGAGTACCTGATCTACATCTGTAGTAAAGCTCCTTCACATGAGGCAAATGAGGATCAAATCTGAAGTATTCAGTAGCTTAAACAGTCTTCATTTAGTCATTTTTCCAGGAATAACTCCCCTTTCCTTAAAATTCTAAGCTTGCATATGGAAATACACAGATCTAAACTGACAGCTGTTATATTGTTGCCTGTCTTTGCAGAAATCATTCACAGCTATGTCCTTTCCTTTGGGTGTGTCTGAAAAACTACACAAAAACCCCTCAGTTGTTCTTGGACAAATAAAGATAAAGAACTGGAAACATATAAGTGCTCCACAGTATCATTCATGTGCTGTTTCTCCCATTGTTGGTCTGGAAAATAAGAAATTGTCATTAAATGAAAGAAGGGAAAAAACTCAGCAATTATTACAACTGAAGTTTTCTTCCCATTTTCACTCTGAAGACAAAAGGCACCAAGATGCATTCCTAGGTTTCTTGTAGCTCTGCATTCTGGCTCTTTTGAAATCACACTGCTGTTAAGTTGTGTGCATAAAGATTATCTAGCTGTCTTCTTATTTGTTCTCTTTGGCAGCTTCAAGACTGACTGGTGATATTTTTCAGCATTAGTGAAATATAGACAACACTCAAGGTTTTGTTATTTTCAATTCCAGGTTCAAGTCCCCATTTTTTACAATGATTGTATTGTATTATCAGATTCAGACCTGGTGTGTCTCTGGTCTGAAATGCTCAGTGGAAGATTTCACATTGGTTACATTTCATTTCTTCATTGTTGGCCAGTGCTTGACATAGTAATTGTTTCTAACTGTTAGACATAAATTGATTAGAAGGAGCACTACTGAAAACTTTTAAAAATATTAAGTGTGTAAATCCCAACACAGCTGGTTTTGGTTTGGGGTTTTTTTTTAAAGTTTCAAGAAAACTAATCTTAACAGAATCTGTCAACTAAAGTAAAATATAAACAGGACCATCTTGTCCTACTTCCATATTGACAAGTCCTGGCACAGAAGTTTTGGAAGTGAATGTTAGGTTTCCTAGTCTGTTGTTCTTTATAACATAAGTCAAAAACCTCTAAATATACAGTCTGTACTAAGCCAAATATTGTTTGTTTAGAAAAACAGTGTTTTGTGGTTTGAATTCTTTCAAAGGTAATGAATCTAGTCTTGCACCCATCCAGTTCCATATTTCTTAGGGTTTGGGGGTCTTTTTCTGCTTTGATTTTCTGCATGAAATCCTGACACCATTCATAGCTGTGGATGCTTTACCATTCAGTCTAGTGAATCCAGGACCTTTTCCTCATTTTTCACTTGTATTAGCTTTTAAAAATGTTTTCTTTAACCACCATCTCTTTTCCCTTCGGGCTCTTTGATGTTCCAAGAGTAGTTGATACATTTTAGTCCAACCTATACCATACTTACATATGTTTACTTTTGCAGGGGCCATGGAGTTTTCATAGGTGGTAACCTGCCCACAATTTATTTCATACCAAATATTTAACATATAGGTTTGTACAAAACCAAAGCTTTTATTAAGGCCATAAAATAAAACTTTCATGACTTGGGAAATGCCAGAATGAAGGCTGCTGATTTAAATGAATTTCTGTCACATTCTTTGCAAACACCTGAGCATGTATTGTTCCAAACAGTTAAAAACTGGCAAAAATATAAAAAGACTCAAACCAGATTTTCTAATGGGAAAATTTGAGAGAGTGTTACTAGTAAATGACAGTTTCTGTTACTTCTGTAATGAAAAAGAGAGACAACAGGTTAGATTTGAGGTTGTCCTCTGGCCATTAGAAACAGTATGTGAAAGGAAATACAGCAGCTAAAGTGGATAAGTTAGGTATCTCTTGCACTTGCTGACATTGATTTAAAACACATTATTTATGTCCAGCTGGGGACCCTGCTCCACAGTTCTTGATAGCCCGAATGCACACTGGTGTGATGTACCTCAAGCATACCTTCTCTTCTGTATGAATGCTTGGGAACACAATAAGGTCTTTCAAATCTTAGCTGTAGAGCTGCCCAAGAGGAATCTTCCCTCATAATTGACATGCTTTTCCCATTACCATGGTATAGGGACCCTGAGGAAAAAGACAAGTCTCCTTGTCAGGGTGCTTTGATCAGGAGAATTTCTGGGCGGCCTGGTGATCTGTATTTAACTACAAGCCTTCAAAGGAGAATACAACGTCTGTCCAAAAGAGTCTCTCTAACCAAGTACGAAACCATAAACAAGGATTCTGTACTGTGCTTCTAATGTTCATGTGGCATTACTGAAGGAGTGCAGTCAGCAATTAGGGGACCAGAAAGTGACTCAAAGATTATTATTACTTCAGAGGGCCGAGACTTGTAGCACCAAACTAATGCTGATCAGCTAGTCTAGCCAAGTCTGAGATGTTTTTATCATTGTGTCATCCAGCTATGCATGCATCTCTTGGAAACACCATTCTGCTGGCATGTACTCTGTCAGAAGTTGCTGGTTCATTGAGAGTGAAACATTTCACAAAAATTTATCTCAGTGAGCCTTATAATGGAATACAGATAACTTTTGATAGTTTTCTGCAAGGCGAGTCAGCAGCCAGTTTTCCATTCAGTCAGATCTACTCCTGTGTGATGGCCTCTTCCTTGTCTCAGGGATTCAGGAATACAAGGACCTCCTGGTATTCGGGACTCCACTGCTCTTGGAAGAAATTGTTACTTTTTTGGAAATACTGTGGATCTTTGTTTCCCAAATGACATTGTTAGTGGAATGTCTGTTTCCTAGAAAATGTTTTAATGGTTTTCATTCTAAATTGGGACAAATTAGGATTTCAAACTGGTAAGATTTCTCAGAAAATGCAAAGTCTGAGCCCTGACCAATTCAAAGTATTCATAGTACAGTCCAGCTGTAAAATCCTAGATTATGTGAAGTCTGAGAGCCTGAAGGCTTATCCACAGGGCAGATACAGCTCGCTTGGAGGAAGCAGTTGCAACATTGAGCAGGTCTGCAGAGCTGTGTGCAGCCCTGTGAGCCAGTGCAGAGCACATTAGCACACTGATATGAAGCAGCAGCCCCTTTTGCAGAGAAACTGCACTGGGCTGCGGAAACAATAAAATGCTGTTAGTTTCAAGCCGTGGTGTGTGCATTCTCCTGCTCAGTTTTAGTACAATTAAGAACCACGTTGTGGAAAGGATCTAGTTTTCTCTCAGCAACTGGAGAAAAACATTTTTATTTCCTGCCTTTGTGCTATTTTTTACCATAGAAGTCACAAAAGATGAAACTTGTACTAATAGACTAATTTGAGCTGGGTTTTTTTATGAACTTACAGAAAAATTATTTCAGATGGTTCCCTAAAATTGTTTGCATAACAGGTCATTCCCAAACTTAGAAAAGGAGATTTTTCATTTGTTTGTAGTTACACTGCAGAATTGTTGCTATTGCTTCTGTGCTGGTGGAGATTAGCAATATGCGTTATCCGAGATCTTTGGCATTGATCTCACAGAGAACAGCTCTTCTTTTTCCAGTTCTCAGTATCCATATGCCAAGGTAACAACTTCTTGGGTGTAATTTAACAACAGTAAAGTATATCCTTTAAACTATACTGTTTCCCTTTTTTATTGTTTTCATTAAACCCTGAAATCTTTGGGGGGAGTTTGTTTTATTATTGTCACTGTTCAGTGGAGTTTCTACATCTTCTCTCTTTGGACAGCTGTGAGTTTCCATTTCCTTCCCCATGCCAATTAGATGGTAAACTGTTACCTGTAAAGGGATGACAGTCTAGACCTCTAAGGGAGGCTGACTACCTTGTGAGATTTGATGCTAGTTCTTTATGGAGGATGTAGCAGAGAGACGTACTACTTCAGTGACATGGCTCTCTCCTCTGTTCCTCTAGTTATTCAGTCCTCTAAGGTATAGTTACAGGCAAGTTAGTCATCACAGACATCATTGATGCCACTTTGCATGAAACAAAATCATTCAAGGAAGGAAGGAATAAAAGTTTGATGTCTATCCATTCTTTATAGGCAACTGTTGGTAATGGCTGTTTCAAGCAAAACTTGTCAATCCCGTAACATGCACTATTACCAGTTCCACTGTCATTCATTCATCTATACTTTGATTAGGAATCTGTTTACAATGTATAGAATTAGTTTATTGAAATCCAGTCTAGAAATAAGGTCTGAAGGTTAGTGGACTTTAAGAAGCATTTCTAAACAGGAAACTTAGCAGTTTTGAAAATACTGAAAACACCTTGGGATTTTAATTTGGTAATGTTTTGAAAAACAGTGAAAGATACAAGACATTGAGCAAATCAGAGTGTTTCAAATGCGGTCTGATAGCAAGTTAGATACATTCTGGCAGGATTTGTTTCTCCTTAGTTTCTTTTTCTTTCTTAGATAATGTTCATGCAAACATCCCATTAGCTTTAATGGAAGAACTCAAAACTACTCCCATGTTTTTCATCTGGTTCATGAAGTATTTATTTAACTATCAATCTCCCTTGGAAATAAACATGTACTAAAAATTACAGTAATACTTGGAATTTTAGCCTAAAAACCAAAGTCTTGTAAAAAATAAATAATTGAAAACAACCAGACAAAAATACTTATTTTGTCCTGGTTCGGGTTTTGATTAAAGAAAAATGTGTATCTGGAAAGGTATGCACTGTAAGCAGTGCTGCTGGATGTAGTGTTAATTCAGATTGCTAAGTTAAGCATGTCTGCAAGGCCTGCAGAATCAAATAATTGTTGAACATTGCTATAGTAAAAGATTGTGAAAGGTGGGGAAATAATGTGGGGTTTAGATTTAGGTACCTGGCAGGGATTTTTTCCAAAACTGCTGCATGGTTAAATTAGAAATTTAAGAAAAGTAAATCATATTGAGCAATTGTGTTATGTATGACTTCTTTAGATGGTTTTTGTCACACATATTGCAAAATATCATCGAACTCCAAACGTTATTCAAAAACGCTTAATGCAGGTTGCTCGGACCTTTTCAAAATACTGGCTCATGCAGAGAGCACACAAGAAAGAACATTTTACTTCATCCAGCTGCCTGAACAAAGAAGCAAGCAGAGGAAATGTGCCGCTGAGGTTCGGTCAAAGCTAATGGCCTTCAGGGATGCGGTGCGTTCTCCCGGGGTCTGCCCTGCGCTGCCGGAGCCGCCGTACGGCCCCGAGAAACGCCGGCGGAGCGGACCCCAACGGCAGCGGGGAGTGCGAGCCGGGCGAGCTCCTCGCTCGGCACGGGGACCGGACGGGACGGGATGGGGACGGGACGGGACGGGGACAAGGCCGGTCCGGGCGGGCAGGCGCGGGGCCCTGCTGCCCTCTGCCGGCTGCTGCCCCGCCCCGGGAGGGCCACGGGCCCCTCCGCCCCCCGCCCGGCTCCGCAGGCCGGCAGGAGACGCGGATGCTCCGTTAAGGATCTCGCTGGCCTCGGTAAGGTGGATTTCGAGACGGGCAAAGCCCACCTCCTGCTGCACGGGGAGCGATAGAGCTACTGCGTCTGCTTGAAGATGGGGCTAAGTAAATCGGTTTGGGGCTAAATAAATCGGTTTGGGGTTCTTTCTGGGTTTGTGTGCTGGTTCAGAGCAGCAGGGCTGTTTTGCAGCAATTATCCCAGTCTTTCTTACCTATCACATTCCGTTTTGGCACTTGCAGAGAGGGGGAATCGAACAGGATATGCTCTTTCCTGGACAGACACCAGCACCTGGGGTGTATAGCTGGGGTATACAGCTACCGGGGATGTAGCTGTACAGACCAGTTCTGTATGAATTTTAATCATTGCTAGGTCTGAAGAAGCCTCCCCAAACTGTGCATGGTGTAAATGTAGGAGGCCCATACTTCTTGGATCTGAGCCGCTCCTTTGGTGCCAGCAAACACAGCCAATCTGAAAAATGCCATGAAAAAGAAAAGCGTTGCACCAACCCGTCTTTCAAACACGTGAAGTAGGGTCTCTCCCTGCTTACACAGTGCCCACACAGGCAATGAATGCAAGAATATGACAGGTACTGCTTTATGTGTATTTACAAACAAGTCACTGGCTTCAGTTTGGATGTTCAGCAGGTTTGCTTGGTGATTCTGTTACCTATGCCCCAGTAGACAGTATCTACAAATAGCTCAGAGAGCTGATATGCCCTATACTAGACATCAGCAGAACATACTTTTTTACTTTTATCACCCCCTCCATTTAATTGACGCACAGCTTTTTAATCATAAGGGATGGCATGTATGTGTTTATGCTACTTGTCAAACTGACAGCAGCATTTCTCACTGCTGCATTCTGTATTATAGATGCTTTCAAAGTCAAATGTGTGAATCAATATCTTGTTGATACTATTACTGATATGATATTTGCCTATCTAAAAGTGCTTTCTTCCTGAAAAAAGAATTATTATTAAGATTCAGGTTTGGAGGTAAATTCTGTTCTTATTTTTCCCATTGGTATATGAAGATCTCAGATTCAGCAGAATTGCTCTTGATTTGTCTAGTGTCTGGGACACTAGACAAATGTAATTTGTCTCATGTAATTTCAGGAATTATTAGCCTGAAGGTGTAGCTACTCTGGGAATCATCCCCAACTCTATAGCCTTTTTTATGGTATTTCTGAAGATGATCCAAAGATGAGTTTGTATCTTATGTAGTTTTATATGCACTAGCACAGATCCCTGAAATGATACAGCTGTGGTAGCAATGTATTAGCTGCAAAACCTATCAAGGAACTAGGGAAAATACACAGGTATTCATTCAGAAGAAAAAAATTAGCTCATGCAGAGCTCCACACTATTCCCTGGAGGGACAAACTGTGGAGGTTTATCTTCATTTATTCTATGCCCTTTTGTAAAGCTACTGAAAACCATACAGGATCTCCCAGGAGAAGCTGACCCTGGAATTCTACTTCAGTTGAAGGTCAAGGCAAAGAGTCTAGGAACTGTTGGGCATTTCATGTAGGATTTGGTCTGGCAGAGCTGACAGATGTCCCTGTTCCATGTAGATGTTCTACAACCTGGCAGGTCACCAATCCTGCAGAATTCAGCAGGGGCTACAACCCCTGTGTGCTGGAGTCTTTGCTGCTGCACAGGACATTTCAGTTTTGACAAGCCAGTGTTTTCAAAAGAAGTAATGCCTAGTCAAAAAACGTCAAGCCAGTTTGTGAGTGATGTATTTGGTATGCTTCTCCAGTAGTAAGGGAAACAGTAAATGAATCAGCCTGAATATTAAAAAAAAAAAAAAAAAAAAAAGAGATTCCCAACAAGTTTCAAATAGTATTTGTAGGGAAAAAATGCAGATCAGACAACAAAACAATAAAACAATACTGTTTCTCCTCTCTCCTGTATAAGTGATAAGCAAAAGGACTGTGTGAGAGCATTGCAAAGACACTCTTGAAGAGATTTTACGTGTGTGTGAGCCCGTGGATGGAAGGAAGCTGAAGCTAATGAATGAATGAACAGTATCTTCCATATTTGTTCTTCTGTTCGTAGCTATTGTATCTGTGCTGGCCAACTTCCCAAAGTGGCATCGCAGTTAGTGCCGAACTGGACACATACTCGGTGTCGCTTTCCCGCGGCAGCATGTGGAAGAGATTAGATAAGGGAGGTGGCTCCTGCTGCGGGGAGTTATTCACGCCTCGGAGCACTTGAAAGGTATGCTGATCCTCACACCTCGGTGTGAGTGCTGCCAGAAAGGGCCCGGGGAAACTGCTTTATCAGAAAGCAAATACACACGGCCACAGCCGCATGGTTGATCCGTTCAAAATCGGTCCATCAAAATCGGTTCTGCTGCGGCCCTCGGTAGCCTCGGAGAAGACGGCAGCTGCGGTTGTGGTTATCTTTGATGTAGGTTTCTGACGATCGAAGCGGGAACCAAGAAATCCAAACTACCCACAATTTTTTCAGACGCGTGAAATTTTCTTTATTGGAAAGTGCGCCGCGCGTGTACTTTTTTCCTGTTGGGTTTGAAGTTTTGGTTGGTTGGGGGTTTTTTCTCTTTTCCTTTTTTTATTTTTTGAGGCGCAGTAAAACCCCTCGAAATGAAAGCCAACCTTTTAAGACATATACATATCCCTGGCTGGGCGCCGTGGGATAACACCGCCAAGAAACGCCGGCGGGAGAGCCGGACCCGGCGGGAGCCGCGGGGCAGCCCCCCTCTCCGTCCCACCGCCGCCCCGGGCAGCCGGCAGGGGCTGGAGGAGCGAAGGAGTTAAAGGGAGGCGCTTGGGAAATCCGATGCTAACGAAGCCCCAGGAATGTTGCACATTTCCATTCCCCTCCAGCTTTCGGAGGAGGTTGGTCTCCGCTGCGGGCAGCCGCTCCGAGCCCAGCCCCGAGGCCGCTCTTGCTCCGGGCGCTGCCCCGCACCTTCCCGCAGGTTACGCCGGGACACGCCGGGCAGGGACGGGACAGGGGTCGGTGGGTGTGAAAAGTTTTTCCTGGATTTGGGATGCTGTGACGGTACCTGCAGAACGGAGGGAGAGCGGGATGGGGGCGGGGTCCCGCGGCTCTGCGCACCCCGGGCTGGGGCGGAGGGAGAGGGGCATCTGCTCTGACCCGTCGCGGCCTCTCTTCTCTTGCAGGCGCGGCCGGAGATGCCGGGGAGACGCTTGTGGTGGGCGCGCTGCTGGCTCGGCGTCTGCCTGTCGCTGCTGGGCGCGGGGGGCGGCTCGGCCGAGCCCT
>VYZT01017715.1:0-14335 GCA_013400735.1 Pomatostomus ruficeps | reverse complement strand
CGCCCGAGCGGGGCGGCGGCGCCCTGGGGGTGCAGCTCACCTGCGACGTCAAGCCAGGTGCGGGGCGGCAGGGGGGCCCGGGGGCGGGAGGGCACACCCCACACCCCACTCCATCACCCTCTTTCCGTGGCACGTGGGGTTTCTGCAGCCCGCCGAGGCTCAACGTGGTCATGGAGAGCCGCAGCCGCACGGTGCTGAGTGTCCTCCAGCCGGGCAGGTGTCTGGTGGGCCAAGGAGCTTTGGCACCTCTGTGAGCCCGGACACGGGCACCTGAGCGACTGCACCAGAGCTCCTTGTTTTGGGAGAGTTAGGAAGAATATCTGGCATTGGGCTTCACAACGTGTGAGGGACTTGCGATCCTGGCTCCTCTCTCTGCTCCCGTTCATCTCCCCTTCACACACACATGCACCTAGGAGACCTAGAGCTGATAAAATGTGGCAGATTCTTTTTTAGTGCTGTTTTTGAACAAGTGTAGGACCTCTAACTGTCTCTTCACAGTCTGGTATTTCTGGTGATTTTAATTTATAGCAACATCGTAAATGCTTCTGTGTTGTGGGTGTGTATTCCACACCCAGACTGGTGACATTGGTAAGAAACTTGCTACTGCTTCCAGATTGTCTTGCTGTAATAGCCAGGGGAAAAAATTTGTAAAACCTCTCTTAGAGTGCATTGTTCAGAACACTTGCCTGTCCATTGACAAGCACAGCTCTGATGAATTCAATATTCTTGTAGGAAGCCAAATATATCTATGCTTATACTCACAGGTCAGCAGAAGGTGTATCTAATTGTCTGGGATTTGTGGATTTACCAACGTGAAGAGCACCAGCAGGTCTTTAATAACCACAAAACAGTTTGGGTTCTGGTTTAATGCCTTGTCTGAAAGATATAAAATATATTAGGAAGGTTGATTTATTTCCCATTGATGTTAAAAGCTAATGAAAAACATGAAGAAGGTAAATCAAGCTTTGTCACATCTGTGTGGCAAATATGAGCACTGTGGTTGCTTCAGACACCAGAGCACATGCCAAGACTACAAGTTATCAAGGTCTACATAGTGGAGTGACACCTCCTCCAAAGGAGACTGCTACACTTAATGTTCCAGTCTCAGGACTGGCATTTAAGCCCCCCGTGCTTAATGCAGTGACACTGTTGACTGTCATCTTGTGTGAAACTGTCCCCAGATGTCTTACAGAACCTGTGTATGCTCCATGACCAAAGGTGGACAGAAAACAAGTCAGTATGGTTAACCTCCATTTTCTCTGCTTCTGTGCATACTCTTCTTCGTGCCGTCATCATAAATGCCCTGGCTCCGTTTTGCCAAAGAACTCAGGATATTTGCCTTTTCTCTGTCCATACCAAAACCCTACTCTGTGTAATACAAGCCTTGGAAAAGAGTGAGAGCATTCTGTTTGTACAGAAAAGAGTAATGCTTTTGAATGGTGCTGAAAACAGAACACTGTATCTCTGTTGAAGTTTTACAAAGAACCTCCAGCTCAGCATTACCTCTTTCTCCAAACATTCTCTTATTCTTTGACTGTCTTGGATCAGTCTGTGTTGCCCAGTCACCAATACCATCAGCAGTTACAGCTAACATGGTGGGTTACATGCACCTCTTCATCTCCCGGGTCTTATGTTTAGGTCCTCTGTTCCCTCTGATGTGGGTCAGAGGAATTAAAGCTAAAGGTCAGAGAGTGAAGATGTTGGGAAGTTTGAAGACTCAACTCAGCTTTTGTTCTTTCAATTTTACAGTCTTTGTAGGCCTTATGCTGGGTTAAGTCTTGGAGGAATAGAAGTGTGGTTAGAAGTTTCCATTAACAAAATCATTGAATGCATCAAGAATGGATTATGGGCAGTGGTAATCATGGAATTGTGCATTCATCTTCCTGTGGCAGAGAGAAGTGTCCTATATATTGGAGAGAAGGCAGTGCACAGCACTGCCCACGAAACCTTGTAATCTCATGGAAGGCACTGTCAGCATGGAAGCACACAGCAAGCAAACCTGTGATAACACACGAGCTTCTGTGTGAGTTTTCAGATGGGACAACTGCACCCTCAGAAGTTCTCCTCTCTCACTGCTCTTGCCTTGTGCCCACTGCTGCAGCTGGTGTGAATGAGTCTTGCCGTAGACATGCTTCTGTCCAGACTGGACAAAGGACATATATACATGTTTTGCCCATTCCAAAGACAGGACCTCACCCAGACATTCATAAGGCAGCTTTCTCTCCTAGGAGTGGAAGAACAGCATACTGAATTCATCAACATCTAGCAGAAATTCCATGTATTTGGCATCAGGAACAAAAAAATAAGGCATGTTGACTGTCTTTGGTTTCCTCCAAGTCAGTGTATAGGCAAGCATCCAGTATTCTGCTCTGCTTACAACCTGTAACATTCTCTGTGTTTCCCTGAAACCTTTTGAACAGAGGTCAATGGGTTTCCTACAATAGTGCAGAGGAATCCCTGTTGGCAGCTGGAGTCATAATTTTTGCAAATGAGCAATTCCAGCATGGCTTGTCTACTGAAACACACAGAACAGAAAAATGTGGTAATCAGATCTCTGATTGAGGGAAATGCATTTACAATTGTCTGGGGAGAGCTGCTGCTCAGACAGCATGTAAAGTCCATGACAAGGGGGAATGCTTTCCAGCTGAAAGAGAGTAGGTGGAGATGAGATATTAGAAAGCAATTTTTTACTGTGAGGGCGCTGAGGCATTGAAGGGATTGTCCAGAGAAGCTGTGGATGCCCCGCTCCTGGAAATGTTCAGGGCCAGATTTGGATTGGGCTCTGAGGAACCTGGTCTAGTGCAGACCATCCCTGCCCGTGACGGGGATTTGAACTGGATGAACTGTAAGGTCCCTTCCAACGCAAACCATGATTTGATGATTCAAGAGACAGGTCAGCGACTGTTCCTGTCTTTTCTGTGTTTACAGGAATATTTCTGTCAAGTGTCCATTTCAGCACATCACTAGCACCAGCTGAATGGGATATTTCTTTGCCACTGACCTCTCCTCAGACTGCAGGGGAGCTGGAATATTCTGCCTAGGTAACCCAGGCCATTTTTCTACCTGCATTAATTCACCATGCACAGGTGGAGACCTGGTGGCCCAACCCAGCCTATGACTGCTGGCTTTATGACAGTGCTTGAGTAGATTTGCAGTGATTCTTTACTAATTAAAATATCCCCTCTCTAGTTAACCTGCTGGAGAAAACTGTGTTTTGGTGAACCGAATATCCTGTTGAACCTGTTACAGAGCCCCATTCATATGAGGTGCAGTCTACTCAAATGCTTGCTGAATGCCATGCCTGATAGCAGCTCCAAGGTACAGGCCAGTACCAGCGGCTCAAGCTGATTCCCAGCATGGTGCCTGTGTTTGCAGGCCCATGTGCATGAGGCAGGTGAGTGTCACCCTCCACCAGCTGCCTGTCAGAGCCAGCACAGCCTGTTTGCAGGGGTTGCACAAACGACATCGTCTTTTCAGCCAGTGTCACCAGCACCACACCTGCTATCTGGAAGACTCCTGCTGACCGCAGGTGAACCACCACTTCTCTTGGCCAGGTGAAGGTGCTGGAGTGCAGACTCATAGTCCCATTTCAAATCAGATGAGCCCATTGTCCCTGCTATTTTTCAGCAGCACCGTGAGTGCACCTTATTTCAGATGGAAGACTGGCATCCCAAAAGAAGGAATGCACAAGAGCTGGGTTTTGTTGTCTTATCCTGGTCTTTGTTTTCTCAAATCCAGTATACTGCAAACTACCTCAACAGTTAAGGTAATGCTGAAAAATAAAAATTAATGTGTGTCTTACCGTGTGAGTAAAAGTAACCAAACAGCAAAATATTTTGGGAACCGTAAACAGGAACTGGATATGGTCTCTTTTCATTGTGTCATCCTTCATGTTCTGCACTTACAAGACTAAAAGTCAATGCTGCATAAAAACAGATGAGTGATTGTATGGATTCAGGATTCTCTCTGGCAGTGTCCAGCAGCAGATACTGTAGAAAGTGTGGCACGATACTTTCCTAGATAATTTTCCCAGCTCCAACAGTTTGTTTCTTAGATTTCCTAAGTCTGATTGATGTCTGTGTATTTTTTAGCCCCAAATTGATTTTATCATTGAAGTTTTAGTATGTATGGAACTGCTACCTTCATTTAATGTCCCTTAATTCTTGTATTGGAAGAAAGACTGAAGAGACTTTCCATATTTACTTGCTTTAGGATACCTGTAATGTAGCGCAGTTGTTTAGTTTCTTTTTTTTTTTTCCCTGATCCTGAAAAGTCTTACCTACTTTCTCATATTGCAGCAGTATCATATGTTAGATTTTCCTTGCTGCCCTTTTTGTGAACTTTTGAGTTCTTCTGTATTTCTTTTTGAGGTGGGGAACCAGGACTGCATGCTGTGTTAAGATGTTCTATTGATTAATGTAATGTCATAATGATATATTATCTTCTGTAATGCATGCTTTGTTTAATTAATCCTAGCATTTTATTTGCCTTTCTGACCTCTGTTGGGCACTGAACTGATGATCACATGGCACTGTAGCCCAACATCTATATCTATATCTCGATATATTACTTCAAGATCATTTCCAAAGGTAATAATAATAATCTGCAAGTATTATATTTGATCTAAAAAAACTTAGGTTTTTTTTTAGAGGGAACCTCATTTCACCTTTATCTCCTTCAAACTTCTTTTTTGTCATTTTATTGCTGCTGCTCAGTATCATAGATTCCTTTTGCAGCTCTTTGCAATTGACTCTTACTTTTACTGCCTTTAATAGCTTGGTATTCACAGTGAGTTTTATCACCTCATTTTATCACTTCTACAGTGAAAATTGGCCATTTACGCTTTACTGTGTTTGAACATGTACATAGGAAGGATTAATATGTTATTGATGGGATGATTAATTTTTGCCCTGAAGCAGGGGCAAATGATGTTGCCTATGAAATGGAAGACCTTGTGGTCCCATGAAGGGGCTACAAAGATAGTAAAGGAACTGACCTTATAATGATGACTTGAACTTAGTGAGACTTTTCATTAACTTACTAAAATTGGAATGCTTTTGAAGAGATAATGCAACAAGCTTGGACAATAATCAATCATTTGTATTTCAGGAGAAAATGAAGTTCCATCTGAAGATGCCCTAATACTACAACTGCACCTTGCAAAAGGGCACGAGAAATTCACTGAAATGCTAAAAAGCCAACAGCAGATCATTGTTGATTTGCAGCAAAAACTTGCTGAACAGCAGCACATGTTGGTTAGCCAGCAGCGGGAGATTCTTGAACAGCAAAGAAAAATGTATGAGCAAATGGATCTGATCAAAGTCCAGTATGGCATGCTTTTTGATACAGTGAAACAAATGTCATTTCAGAGTTTGCAAGAAGATATTCAAAATTATTTTGAAAGTCATCTTCATGGACTTCAGAACCAGGTCAGAAATCATCTCCAGAAGTCATACTCTGTGCATAAAGTAGAAGTGGATGCAAAAGTGATTAATGTAGGGGAGTCTTTGCTGGACTGTGGCCTTTGTGAAAGTGATGAATTTTGCAATTTCCAAAAGACACCTTCGCAATGTGAAAAATGCACATTGTGTCCTGCTGGCTTTTTCCAAATGGCCGAGTGTTCTGCAAACTCTGATCGGATTTGCCAGGTGAAACATAATTCTGTATCTTTCAGTTGTTGCTTATGGAGCATTGTGTTGGACATATTGGGATAATATTCTGGGAATAACTACTTGAAGAGCTAGAGAAATCCAGTTTGGAGCATGTGTTTTACTGAATGGGTCTATGGCACTTCAGAGTCTCTCAGAAGGTTTTTTTTGTGGGTTTCTCGTTAGCATTTAGTGTTCCAAATGAGGCACTAGTTTGTGCCTGTTGAGTGTGACACTTTCCCAAACCTGACAGCTGGCAGGACTTTGATTCTTTTCATCATAATAGGAAAAAACATCTTTGACTTATGCGTGCTAAGTTTGTTTATTTAATTCCATTACATTCTACAGGAGCTTCTAGACATCTCTGGAAAACACAGGAAAGCTTTACTAACCATAAGTGAGACATTTATTTATAAGTTTGGAAACAAAAGTTGTCAGTTAAGACAAATGTAAGAACAAGTTCCCACTTAAACATAACATACAAATGCCCAAATCTAGAACACTGATACTTTTATTGTTAAATACATTTTATTATAAGATAGATTTTATTATGCAACACAGAACCAGCATGCAAGCAAAACAAGATGGTTCTTCACTTTCTGTCATTTAGAAGTCCTAAGATCCACGGGCAACTCGATATTTAAAGCAGTGTCTTGTTTTCTAAGTGTTGCCTCCAATTCTTAACATGAGCCGGACCAGCTGGATCAGATACTGAGAACTTGAATGTCTGTCCAGTTCCCTCTATGCTAGCCTCTGCTAGTTTTTTTAATGCTAGCATTTAAATGCAAATGTAGGCTGTTTTTCTTTCCCCTCTGCCTGCTGTAGGGTGAAAGGAGGGCTTGTTGACAGGGAGTATTACTTTCTCAGTTAGTTTTCATGTGTGTTTTGGTTAGCATCTTCCTCCCAGACTAAATGTCCTTAAAAGCCTTTCCTTACACTGTCTTGATTGTTGCAACATCCTGAAGATCAACTGATTGATGCACCACCGATGGGGATGTGCATCATAACAAGTGTTACCTGTGCAGTGTTACCCCTCCCTTCAGCTCATCTGCACACTGCTTGTTTGCCGTGGGCACCACACAGTGTTTTTGAGTACCCAGTTAAAACAGGTAACAAATCCAAATAAAAATGGCCCTGCTCTCATGTGCCTATGGGATCAACCCCTTCTCCATCCCTACATACACCCATTACAGACAGATGGATGTCACAGAGCCTGAAATGCCTGTTTCAAATTTAAGTTGTCATGAGTGTTTCAGTATGATTCTTGTGATTTACAGGACAGAGATGAGTGCACTGAATCTCCAAGCATTTGTGGTGAGAGAATAAAATGCCTCAATACTCCAGGTAAGTTATATTCTCTGACAATTAAAGGACAAGGATAATTAGATCTTCAGGAACAGGCCAAAGAAATAGATATGGACTCAAGCTTGTAGGTTAGCGAGTAGTGACATGCACAGCTTGCTGGAATAAAAGGGGTTGAAATACACTAATCTGTAAGTTGATAGCAGTTCTTGTGGATATTTGGCTATTTAGGACACTAATATCCTCTAGAAGCACTGGATGGTCCCTTTTGCCTTATTTTCCTGGGGGTTTTTATGCTTTGTTTTTAATTTTCTCTTATGACCTGACTTTTTTCTTGTTTATACTGGTGCAAATAGGGCCAAAATTAAAGATATTATTCCTAATGGAGAAAAATAGTTGTAATTTTCCTTCTGGTACACTGAGGTAGGTATCTGATTTGATCTAATGAAGGCTCTTATAAGACTTCCCTTCATGAATCTTGTTCTCCTAGCAACAATATTGTCAAATACTGAGGAAAGATCAACAGTTTTCATCATTTGAGGACACTTTGGGGGAGTTTCTCAGACATTTAAGAACGGATCTGTCTGGTGTTTTGCCCTGCAGACTTCATTACTTCATTACATTCTCATGGCAGTCAGACACAAAAGAGCAAAATTAATAGACGTACTGAGAGAACTGTATGCAGGTCGTAGGTTTATTTCTATTGGTCTAATTTTTGGTCATCCAAAAAACCTTGAAAGAAACTCTGTGATCAAACAGAGCATTTCACTAGTTGTGACCTGTACCTGAGGTCTCACAATCAAATAACCCAGGAAGTGTTTCATTAAATTCTGTTTTGTCTCTAGGCTTCTAACTTGTAAGAAGAGGCTGGCCTCTCTGAGGGGCAGGGGCTGTTTTCAGCTGATTATGAGTGGTTTTGTGCATTTTCTACAGTCACCTGTGGAGAAAAAAGTGGGTCACTAGGAAAGGGTTAAAAGAGCATGTGGATTTTCTTATATTTCTTTTCCTTACTTATATTCTTTTCCTTACTTCCTCTGGACAGGAACTGTTTTGGTTTGGATGGTGTTACTACAAATACCACAGGAAACTGGAAATAACTTGAGGAAGAGAGCACTTAGTGTTGCCTTATGTGGTAAATGCTGCACATGAGGTACCATCAGTCTTACAGAAGAAGAGGGAAGACACTTCTAGAGAGTCTTAGTGGGTGGTGGACGGTTGGAGGCAAGACAGCTTAGAGCACAAAATTTGAGTCAGAGCATTGGCAAGGTATAAGGCTTTGTCTATTCTTTAGTGAGACATTGGGTTTGCTGGAGTTGGTGTTTTGTTGGATGGAAGCCCACAACGCCTCAGCCCCAGGAAAGGAGAGCCACCAATGTGGTAGTCATTTGGTGTTGCTCTAGTCTGTGGCTTGGAAGAGGGAAGGCTGTAATGAATTTATTCCATGGGTTCTGTGGAGAGGAACCAGACCAGGAAAGAGTCTGTACAACTGCTGGAGGAACGTAAGTGAGGGCAAAATACTACTGAGAAACAGATGGGTAGTGATGGTGTGTCAGACCACAGAAAAGCAGTAGCAATTTATTTGGAAGGAAAGGAATCTTCCCTTTCTTCCTCTTCTCCCAGTTTTAATGGCGGTGTGTCAATATGTGAAAGCAAGTTATTTCCCATCACCTGGACAGGAATTGATGTCCTGTCAATGTTATCTCCATCTGCCATGGAAGAGAGAGTGTTCCTTTTATTTTTTGTTAGAGATGACTGCTACTTTGAGCCCGTCTGTTCATGGTAGCTCATTATCTTATACAAGTGCGATTAATGTGTCAAAAAAAAGTCTGAAACTGAATGTCTGGTTTGGGTAATGAAGGGAAGAAGGGGATGTGATGTGACATATGAGTTCCAGATGTTGAATGTGGTTTCTTGAGCCTGTAACAAAGGTTGTTGCATCTGTAGCAACTCATGTTCAATGTACAGTGTGAGGGGAGACAGAACAAATAACAGTAAAGAATCATGTAACTAGGAGCCTCTCTTTCTTCACCCTTCCACTTTCCTCTACATCGTACCTTCTTCCCCTGCTGCTTTTTCTCGCATTTATGTGGGATGAGAGTTGTTGGGTTATTTGATTAAAGGCTAGTCATCAAGATTCAGTAACAGTTAGGGGTGTGTAATCAGTGAAAATCGAGTTTGGTGCATGATTTCCTTCTTAGATAACCATGGGGCAGTGGTCAGACTGTTTATTCAACAAATAGAATCAACCAAAGGCACTCTCTGTGGAATGCCATGCAAAATAAAGAGGGCTTACTGTAGAACTTACCGTGGGATGCAGGGGAAAGAGGCATGAAAACCTAGACAGGTAGCCTGGATTTGTAATTAACCATATTGATATGTGATGATCCAAATTTGACATAGAGGGTTTAAAAAGAGAAGGATTCCCATACTTAATCTGCCTGAATGTAACCTTTGCATCAGGCAGTTAGGAGTAGTAGCTGCAGAAAAATCCATGCATGGCTTACTCTAATTACCTTGCCTGGCTTCCATGAGTGATAGGGCTGGGGAATGTGCTGCAGAAGGACTCAATTTCACTAAATCAGGTTGAGTACAGCTGGACTGCTCACTGTGAAACCAGGTGCAGCAGTCCCCAGAGCAAGGAGCCAGGAAGAGATGGCAGAAGTTGTAAAGTGGTAAAGAGCAGTAGGAAGTAGTCACAGCATGCTGCTGTGCTGCTTTTCTGATGTTTGGCTGTCATTTGCTGCTTGACCTCTTCTGGGCAAAGCGTAGGGTGCTGCTCTTGCAACTGTGGTCACAGCAAACTGCTGCTTTGAAGTCATCTATTTGAAGTACACACAGGGGAACACCTGCTGCAGATCTATCCAATAAAAGACTAGACAGCAAATTAGTGCATATAGCCGTCACAAGTATTTGGGAAATGTGATATTTGTAAATGCTCAAATATACACTAAAATATTTTGAAGAAATTAATAGTATAAAAAGCGTTTCCAGGCACTACTGAAAATCTTTTCTGCCATGTGAACTAGCTGTATATGTGTACTTAGTATCACTTCATCCAGTATTTCTCAGTCATGGTGGAGCTACTTATATGAGAAGTAGAAGTAGTTAAGAAGTTCATGTGAGCAAATACATCGTGGTTAAAACTGATTTCAAAGGGAAGGATTGTCTGGCACTTTTTTCTA
Organism: Pomatostomus ruficeps; assembly: GCA_013400735.1. Classification (NCBI taxonomy): domain Eukaryota; kingdom Metazoa; phylum Chordata; class Aves; order Passeriformes; family Timaliidae; genus Pomatostomus; species Pomatostomus ruficeps. Next base: position 4,203 of record VYZT01017715.1, on the reverse strand, counting down.
TACTCCCTCAAGAATGTGTTTAGTTGAAGAAATGTAATCTTATTTAGTTGGCTTTTGTTTCACATAAAAAAAGGGACACTTTCAGAGTGGAAGAAAGTGTTAAGTTTCTCTTGACATTTTTTCAGATGGAAAAAATCTTGCTGTTCTGCAGTGAACTCTTCTGTTAAAATGGTACCTGGTCTTAGAAAGAATATTCTCACATCATAAATTGTACAGTCCTACATATCAGTGTTAGTGGAGAATCATCACTTAAGTGTATGAAATGTAAATAGACAAAGTGATACAAGGGTGACTATATGAAGTCTGTATATATTAACACAGTGTCTGCTGTTCTCTGCTGAATAATGTAGTATCAGAAGTGAATTGTAGCCAACATTCTGACCTCCCCGGTGGGCCAGGTGCATGTGTACTACTCTGTCTTGCAGTTTGCAGCAAGTGTGGTGAGCTTTTCTGTATACATCAGCAGTTGGCATAGCCCACCCCACCCTGGGCTAGCAGTGGAGAAATACAGCTTTTTGGGATCCATGCAGATGCTTGTAGTCCCAGTCTTTGAGCAAATCCCAGCCCAGGTACAGGAAGTTTCCACCTAAAGAATAATGCAAATGTATGACATGGGATCTAGATACTAAAGGATATTTTAAGAAGATCTATTAGAAAGATGATTATTGAGTTTTGATCATGGTGGTAAAAAAGCAGAAATGAGTGCATTAATGATTAAGTTTAGAGGCACAAACTACAGGTGGTTATTCTTTAGGATGCCTCAGATCTTGTGTGTTGATTTAGATCCTGAAATACCCATGCACAAAGGTTTTGGGTTCTGGTTGCTCCAGGTGGCAGCACTGGCAGCTGTCGGTGCTCTTGGAAAATTGCCATAGAAAATTACAGGCTGTTTTTAAAACCTGTTTTTTTGGTGTACATTCTTTGATCCACTGAGGTCATGGTGTACCATCTAACAGCACAAAATTGCTTTATGTCAAACAAAGTAATTCAAACGGCACATATGTATTGTCACTGTTTGCAGCAGCGTTTTACTTTAGCTTGATCACAGCCACTGGTGTCCTGTGTCTTAGGGCAGTGGTTTTCCACTTTGTAAATGCGTGGGCTGCTGCATAATGATTTTAAGCCTGCTGTTTACAGTTCTGGTTTTCCTATTTGTCTCTTGCAGGTTTTTTAAAAACAGTGTATGGAGTGAATGCCCAGGGTCCCTGTCCCTTGGGGTTCAAAGCACTGCTTTAGCAATCACATCGACAGCAGGGCTACCCCATAGCATGGCTGGGCAGGCAGTGCACACTTCCCCCTGTGTAGGGGAGCTCTCTGTTAGTTGAAAGGAGCTGCTCAGTGTACCAGTCACCATGCCTTTTACCTCAGGGAAGGAAGAGAGTGTCTTTGGAGCAATATCCTTGTATCTGATACATTACAGGTTTTGGTTAGGATGTAGCTTCTTTTTCACTCCAAACCATTGTGCTTGGCTTGGACAAGGTGAGTTATGCCTAATATTTCCTCTGTAAGCTATCAAGGTTCCTTTAATAATCTAACATCATAACTGTCTTCTGTTTTTTCCCTTATGATCAGATATATTATCAGAGACACTTCATATGTGGAGCTGTAGAGTTCTTATTTTTAGTATTTTAAAGGTGTGACAATAAAAACAGTCCATTTCCTGTGAACAGGTGGTTTCCGATGCCTTGGAATTGCTGAGAAAGATGCAGCTTTGGGAATGTGTGGAGAGGAGTATTTCTTTAATAAGGAAATGCAGGAATGCCAAGCGTGTTTGAAATGTGAAGATGGAATGGTGGCCATGCCTTGTTCCACTGTCAGTGACACGGTTTGTTCAGCAGCCAGTGAAAACAAGCTCTCAGAGTCCTGGGCTGCAAACATCGTTCTGCCCTCTGTAAAGTCTGGCATCTCTCAGGTCTACTCTGGCTTGAACTTGAAGATAAAGGGAAAGCTTCCCTGTGATATCCTGTCCACTGAGGATAGTAGCCTGGTATTCAGGCAACATGGTCTATTGTGGACTGACCTGAATTTTGCAGTAAAGCACAACTGCAGGAACTTTTTGCAACTTTCCTTAAAGCTTAATGGCAGTGAGGAAGACTATGAACTGAGTGGTGTTCGGATTGAGCAGCCAGAAGGAAAGTATTTCCAGAGCACTAGTCTAAGCAGTGCTGCTGAAGTGGAGCCCAGCCAAACTCTTTCTGTGTATTTGAGGAGCCCTAATCAATTCTGCAATCAAAGCAAAGACTTAAATATTTATGATCTTAATACCCCCCTCAGTTTGTTTTGGTTGTCCCATGACACGGGTGCTGTGGCACTCAGTGCACAGATGTCAACAGCAATGCATTACCAAACCAACTATCGACCTACCTTTAAAATAATTTCTGTTTCTGACCCTTATATGCTAAGTTTATCTCATGATGGCAGAGCTATAAAGTTCACTGAAACTGGAGTTGTCAAATTTGTGTTTCATCAAGCATTGTATTCCATGGGTCATACGTGTGTCCGGGAGGGCTTCTCCTTAATTTCTTATATCAATAGGAATGGTACCAACAGAGAATTAATGAATGTATTTAAATCTGGGGTAAATTACAGAGACACATCGATATCTGCTTCCGGCGCCACAAAGGTTGATGCTGGAGATCTAGTTAGCTTTGAGATACTTTCTCCTGCACAGTGTAATGTTCGGTATTTTGGAGATAGTTCAGGAATTAGCATGTTTAGCCTCATCTGGATCCCTTCAGCCGTTTCTAGTGCCATATCAGCCACAGTTTCTGTTACAGGTCTGCCTACTGGAGCCGTGAGAAACAAACTACTGGATTTCACCCAGGTCTCATCCAATGAGAAACAGATACAGCTGGTTTCTTCTGGACAGCTTGCTCAGAAGTATTTTATTTTTACTGAAAAGGGAGTTGCCAGCCTTGCATTTAATTTAAAGCTAATCCATTCATGCAGTGTGCTCAAAGTGACTGTCAATCAGTTGACCATGGATCACATGCAACCCACAGCAGTTGCTCAGCAGATTGGAGGCCAGATGCCAGAGGGAAGCACATGGACCAGTGTGTCCCTCCGTGCATCTTTTGAAGTACATAATGGAACAATGATATCAGTTTCTCTTGACTGTGTGCGTGGAAGGATCAATCAGATCACTCATGAACATGGAACCAGTATATCTATTTTATGGATTTCATCTTAATTTCTGTGCAGTGAAGTTAGCACAGAATTGGGGTTTAAATTGTATTTGGATTCTACTTTGATTCTGTACATATTTGACACTATACTGCATTGACTTGAGCAGATCATCCCACAAAATGCTCTCAATTTTAGGAATATTTAAATATAATCGGAACTGAATGATCACTATTTAAAGAAAACGAGAGCTTGCAGTGTACCAGGATTTTAATTCTGTTACCATCTTCAGACAGGGGAACGTTGAATTCAGATCAAACTCCCTTATTTTCAATAAAGCAGTCTCTTACAATTGAGTATTTTTGGACCACAAAAAGTTGCAGCTGAGGGTAAGTAGCATTTAGTACTGTAACTGAAAGAAGCACAGCCAAATAATTGAAACCTGCTTTTATTTTTTTTATGCAACAGGCTAATAAAAGGTCTAAATGTACTTTGGAGCTAATTTGCATCTTACAACATGTTGTGCTTTCCATAAATGGAGAGAACACGCCTCAAATAGGTGATAATGTGGCAACATTGGAGTGCACATTCTTAATATGGTGGAAATGGACCGGGTCAAAAATAGAACATTGTTTTTACAACAAAAACAGTGGAACTAATGGCTGCTCTAATTTCATTTGGAAATAATCTGAATTTAAGTAATTTGGGAAGGCTTTTCCCTGCTTTTAGTTTTGCCAGTAAAAAGTTGCAGAATGAGAAGAAAGGAAGTCTATTCTAAGAAGAAAGAGTATATAGGCAAAAAGAAACAAGTACTAAAAGAATGTCTTGAAAATTAGGCTTCTGAAAATTAAGCAAATTTTAATTCAATTTCTTTTAACCAGCCAAGTATTTTTCTGATCAAAAAGAAACATTATACACAATTCTATTTATTTTGCTGAAGAGGTACTTACATTAAAAAGGCTTTTTTTTTGTCAAATCAGTCAATTAATTCAGGGAAGTGGTGTATCCATTGACACTGATTTTTATCTTCTTCCAACTTTTCCATCAAACGATTCTTTCTTTTTCTAAACATTTTTTTAA
>VYZT01017703.1:0-19222 GCA_013400735.1 Pomatostomus ruficeps | reverse complement strand
GGTCTCCCGCTGTTCACAGTCAGCTTCTTTGACCTCTTCATCCACATTGGACCATGACTGTAGATTACAATGTCATCTGTAAAATTAAAAGAATAATCTGTTACTGTTCCTCTTTGAAACTTTGCAAACCTTTCAGGATTTTGTAGGAAGGGATAAGAACCCGTTAGGTATCTTTACTGGGCTTCTTTTCAGAAAGGGGCATTTATTTGTGATCCTCAAATTTGCAAATTTTCAGATATTCAGGGCAGTTCAGACTATTTCTCCAACATAGGACGTAGGAATCACAGATAATGCATTACTGTATGCCCTAACTCCTTGTACAGAAGGGACTAGGATACAAGAAATTACAAACTTTGCATGCAACTAGTATTTCTTCATCAGTAAAAACAGTAGAATCAAAAATATTGGGCCATAACCATTTGTGTTTTCTCAGGGGAATGATCTGAAAGGCCAAGTCTCCTGCTCTTTTTTTTTTTTCTCTCTTTTTTATTAGAGACAAAGGAGTTTTATTTTCCTTGACTCATCTAAATATTATCCATACTTCAGGGTAGAAAGAACATTTGTATTCTATTTTCCTGGTATATAACTTACATTGTTCTATGTGATGGTGTAACTGGAGACTATTATAACACACACACACACAGAGGACAACGGTCTTATAGTTGTGGATTCCTTGATATTTGAGTAGCTCACCGTGTAAATTTAATAATGCATGAAGACAGGTTTTTTGGCATTTAATTTCTTGAAGCTTTTTTTTTATTTCAGGAAAAAATATATACAAGAGAGGGAGAAAATCATAATGGATACATAAGATATACAGGGACTTTGAAGCTTTTCAATTTGCAAATAATGTCACTAGTTTCTTAATTTCATTTTCAAGGTAGGTGTCAGGACAGTCCATGATCTCAGTTCCTCTTGTTCAACACTGCCAGAACAAAACAATCTAGAACCTTTTAAACAAAAACAATAAGAAACCTCTTTCATGTCCACTTTGTAACTTATTTATTAAAATATCAGCCATGCTAAAAGTGTCACATCAACCAGTATTAGCCTGTTTATTGCTAGATAGATTTATAGTAATGCTGTTTCTGTTAAACAATGGTCGTTACTCTTCACCATAGTTAGATTCAATTGGTATGTTGCGAGATAGCATCTCCCATACAACTGGTTCAAATACAATATTTAAGGTCTTTCTTTCCAAACATGCCTAATACACAAAGTATCACTGAACTTCCACTACTTCAATATAGAGGATAAAAATCACCTGCCTCAAAAATTAAATGGAAAGTACAAATGTTTGCCAGATGCAGATGTAACTTGCTGCTCTTGCACCACCTGTTCCATAAACTGCATATGGTATTAGCGGATAGGTATAAAGTTCTCTTGTGGAATATGTAGTGGAAAAATTCTCAATAAATAGTCTAAAGTTGTCCCCAAGGCACAGAGAGAATAAAACTAAGGGTTAATTTATGTTTTGGTGGGAAGCGAAATCCCAATAGAAAGTAAAGATTTCAAATGTCATGTCAGTGAGACATCCTCCTGAATAACTGCTACATTAATGAAGAAAGGATACGGTGTAGACAGTGTCTTTCAGACCACCCATCACTTCTGCTTTTCCTCTGCTTCCTCAGTCTCAGCCAATGCTGTGCACACTGGGCTCAGAGGATGGAAGAAAACCTGGGCCAGGAGGAAAACAGTTCTGCCCATACAGCTTGCTTTGTTCTTCCAAACACAAGACAACAAATACCTATTTAATCCTTTACATGTTTGCAAAGCATTACATTCAGGAAAGCTTTCATAAATAATACCTCCCCAATGAGTAATTATAAATGCTGTTACACAAATGTGAGGAGCTAAATCTGTTTTCCAAGGTTACAGAGACAGCATGTTTCTCTAAGGTGAGTGCTTTGCTCCAAATCTGATGGATACTTTATGTCCTATAGAGAAAACAGTAATGATATGTGATTTGGTGCAACAGACACTAAACAAGCAAGATCTAGTTGCCACGTTCTCTGCTCATGTAACTTCAGAGCAACTGCAGGAAAGAGCTGGTGAAGGAAAGCCATGTACATCACATGCATTTTTGACTGAACAAAAATTCACAGAGGGTCTAACCAAACATTTGCATATTGGCAACTCTGTAACAATAGCTTTGGCTCCTCTAATATTTTCTTAGGCAAAGACACCTCATTAAATTCTGTAATTTATTTCAGTAGGAAAAGTTTTGGCATTGTTTTGTTTTGTTTTATTGTGGTTTTTATTTGTTTGGTTGGTTGGTTGGCTGGGTTTTCTGTTGTTTGCTTTGTGGTGGGTTTGGTTAGGATTTTTGTTCAATCAAACTAATACATTTCATGGTCATAAATCTCAAATAACAGAAAGGAATTTTTTTAACTGCTCCAAGTGCTCACTTTTGGGATGAAACCAAACATGGAAAGTTGCCACCCTAGAAATGAGTGATCTGTTTTGAGCGTGTGAGTTTTACAGCCATACAAGTGCTCTGCTGTGTGTACATGCCTATATTTCAAAGCACCGTATGTTTTATATAATGATTCACAGCAATATGATCATGCCAACAAATGACATATTTTGTGTATTTATGTTCATTAAGTGTTAAGTCCAAGAGTGATTTAACTGTTGCTTCTAGCCCTGATTTTGTGCAGTACACACTGGAGAGGCAGAGTGACTCAGTGCTCACTCGGGATGCCTGTCTCTGCCTGCAAACACCAGTCAGCTTTGCTGCCTTTTGCTTACAGCATTTTTCAATAAGTGCTAAAGAATTGCTTTAGGAGCTGGGGAAAGCTGACAGATCCCCTGTGAGATTAAGTGAACACACTTGCCAGAACAGAAAGGAGAAAGAAAATTTCCTTGTTCAAGGCATGCATGCTTTGGCTTGCTGCTGTCAGAAGAGAGGTTCTATAGGTGTTAGCCATAGAAATGGACTGTCATTTAAATAACTGCTTTTATATATTTTAAAATTGTAAGTGAAGAGTAACCAGATTAAGTTCTGATCCATTTCTTTTTCAGGGTACTTAAACCCACCAATACAAAACTCCCCTAAGCTCCAAGAACTCCAAGACCAAAATGAAATATGTTGACATCTCTACAGTGAGTTGTGAAAGGTAGATGACAATTTAAATCCTTATGCCCCATATGTGAGAATTTAGACCTATCATTTTCTTCCCTACAGTGTGGCTATACCTCAAAGATGTATTCAGAAACATTCATTCCATTCTGGTGGTGTTATTCAGTGCTACTGTTGGCTCACTTGTCAAGGACAGGGATGCATAAAATAATAATAATACTAACAAAAACGTTGTGGATTGACATGCCAATCTTTCTCACAGGTACAGTTCTATCACCTTTTTAAAATCTGTCTTCAGATTCATTGGACAAGTAAATACATTGAAACAAACTTCAGCTAAAGAAGGATTTCTCTTGTGCATGCATCTTAGTTTTCTGCTAGAAAAATGGAAATAATTCCATCTGAATTAATATCTATACGGAGTCGCTGTTTGAATTAGAATAATTTAAATCAATGAATTTATAAACAAACTTGAAACAAAAAAAAAGTATTTTCCTTGCAGAAAATCTTCATTAAACACTATTGCTTGCAAGTTATTATTCCAGGGTACAGTAATAAGAATGGAGAACACTGAAAAGCCTGTAAAGAATTTCTATGATATTGATGTAATATTTACTGTAATTCTTTGTCTCTTGCTCCTTGCTTTTCAAATACATACTTGCTGAAGAGTACCTAGAGGAGACTGTCTCCTCTTGGCACTTTCAACTACTAATTAGACAATCCTTCCTACTAAAGTCTAATTTATTAATTAAATTACTACTGAAATTTCCAGCAACTTTTCCATGGTTCTGTTGAGTAATCACTAAAGAGTCCATTCAGATTATTATTTCTTAAGCCTTAACACAAGTAAGATCTGTGTCTTCCTGTGAACTGGAGCAGGCATCCAAAGGTGTTTAAGTCTGGGGTTTATCTATGGGCCCCAAGCAGACTAAGGTAAATTCATTAAATATGAAGCAACCCCTTTTTAAAAAAGTAATTTTATGTAAGATAAACCACAGGAGTTCTTATATAGTCAAGGATTTTTGTTGTTTGTTGATTCACAAGTCTGAGATTCGGCATATCGCAAGCGGGTCATTGGTGAGGCTGTTCATTATGTTTACGATGCCTTTTGGGGGCATCATGGATGATTAGGAGGTATGATGTAGATGGGCAAAGGTTATGTGCAAGCAGTGACAAATCTGATCTGTTCTGCATGGTCATGGAACACAAAACAAATATATTTAAATTCCTCCATTTGCCTTTGTATAGTAGAGACCAAATGCAGCTCTGTACAGGGAGGTAGAGTGAGCAAATCACTGTGCAAGGAGGCAGCTAATTGCTGAACTTGATTGCAACTGCTAATCAGAGTCACAGGGAAAAAAAAGTGTTGGGAATTAATTAGGCAAGGACCTTCAGAACAGCAGCAGGAAGCCTCCAAGTGACCTTTATTTACAGTCAGTTAAACAGAAGTGTGACTAAAAATGCCAAGGAGCAAATCAGATTATTAATATTGATTGCTTAAAGAAAATGAATAATTTAGGAGCAGTTAGAATAAATATGCAGTGACAGAGATGAAAGATCACAATGTACTGCCTTTCCAACATTCATCTATCATGCAGCAGTGCCCCTTCACACAGAAATGGAGAATTTCCACCATCACAAAACATAATGAGTTTCATGACCCAGCATGATTGCTGTATTGCTGCTACAAGAAGTGTTTCTTTATTATTATTTTCCCAGGGCAGCAAGATGTGGAGGGAGACACAGGTCTGCTCAACAGTAACCTTGCTCTTGGAACTTTTCACCTGGATCAAATTCAGGTACCATGGGATTAACTGTTAGTTCTTTTGTCAAAAAATAGCAGAAATGTGGTATGTCATTTTTCTCAGACATGCTGCCAGCATGACCATTTTGAACAAAGCTTAAAAGCATCTATAAAATCTCCTAGTCCTAAATTCCATTTCCTGCTTGTCTACACTCTGTGTTTTTTTCCCAATGGTTTTTAGACTGATTATTTTTTATCCATCCTCAGTTTTCCCTTGTTTTGGTCATACACCCTAATAAATTGGCCTAATATGTTGCAGACACATAGAAATAGATAGTTTATTTTTGGTGGGAAGTTGTATGTTGATTTTTTTTTAATTTTAAAATTATAATAAAAATTATAATAATAATAATAATGTCATAAAATATAATCATAAAGTTAAAATATTATTATAGCACTGAAAGTACAAGACAACAATAAAATGTCTGCATGTATATTCAACTAATCAGTCCCATTTTTCATAATCTTACCTGGAAAGGAACCTGGGTAGCACTACTCCTGTATGTCTTATTTTTTAATGCCAGCTATTTCTCTTATCTTATTTTCTCCAATTTTTTTTTTTTTTTTTTAAGGAAAGGAGACAAAGATATATTTAACCGGAAGAAGCAGACCACACAAATACAAGACAAAATTGTTACCCATCATTTTGCTGCTACTCTGTCCAGTGATTTTCAGAACTGGAATTGTGCAGAAAGAGACGATTGCGGAAATTTTCCCTTTCCTTTGAGAAAAAAAGCGTGTTACAGAAAAAGTTTTCAAAAGGTGGTATTTAGATAATTGGGAAATATGATGGCTGTATTTCCACCTCTACTGTTAATGGTCTCAAACGTGGTGGCACACTGACCTTCGTGTGCCTTTGACTACGCAGGGGAATTCCTTGTTGGCTGTATTTTGCTGTATTCATATAAATTAACATATGGGACTGACGGCAGCATCCATCTGACCACCATGACTCAACCATTTGTGATCGTATGTGCCCTCACACAGAGGCAATGCGTACATGGCACAGACAAAACAGGCCAACACACGTTTTATGTGTGTAACGAATCCATGGAACACAGATCCATGGACCGAAATTGTACTTCAGGCAACATTTTGAATGAATCACAGGGGAAACTGACCATTTAGAGCACAATCCTGCTCCTTTCCCTTGACAACAAAGGCTGCCAAATGCGAATGAACAACACAATCTCTGCAGAAAGGAAACCTGTGCTGGTTATCCATAAACTCATACCTTCAGTCCTGTGTAAGCACTGCTTTCTTATGCAGGTTTGGCTTGTTAAATGGGGGAAGGTGTACCATGCTGTAAGGCAAGCAGGAGTACACTGAAATGTGTGGTATTAGGAGCCATAAATATTTTAGTTTTCATTTTCCCTACTGTCACAAAAATAATTACCTATAGATGAAACAATGATTTTGCATCTCAGATAATTATTTCAGATCACTTTAACTACTTGCATTTGAATGACTGCTGTGAGTCCCCAAAAATGACAGAAACTGATTCATTTTCTTGCTTTGGATATTTTTCAGTGAAACTGAGCAATGATACCAACCAATTAATAATGCAAGTTAAGAAGCAATGAACAAGGAAGTCATGGTTTCAGTATGAATATAAATATATTCCAGCTTTGTAAGACCTTATTTGTGTGAGTTAGGCCCATTGATTTCAATGAAACTATTCAGATGAACAACTTCTCACATTTTGAACGTTTATATGATGACAGACTATATCATGCTACATTCACGGGGTGGTAAAAGAATGAAGTGCTGAAATTCAGCTTGTCTATGCAGCTTTAATTAAAACCCTTAGCATGGAAGATACTCTTCATTAACAAACCAGTATTCTTCTGTATTTTCCTATGGACCACAGAGGCATTCACAACATATGATGAGCAGACAAGGATAACACTAATACCTGAATAACATTACATCTGACATGAAGAGCTTGTCTTTGCATATGGAATAGGCCTTGTTTAAATGCAATTTCTTTATGAATGTTAGTGTAAAATTTTAGCTTATATGACAAAATTAATTTCAGTTCATATATGAACTTTAGCTTGTAAAGTGAATTACATCCTCATCTTAAGGACAGAAGGTATCTGGGAAATGGATGCTATTGTGAGATGAGTTGCTTTAAGACATACATAGCCTGACTTATATCCAGCAGATTCATGCTATCTTTGTGAGTCTCCTAGTTCCTTGATGTCCATCAACCACGGAAAAATGTGAACAGAAAAAAAGCAGATTAGATGAGTTTCACTTTTATGTTAAGCATGCAAAGATGCTTGGTGACCTCTCATTCTTTCAAAACCATCTCATTATAAAATCCACTGTGAAGTTTGAAAAAAACCGCAACGTTGACAGCTCCAGCTCAGGAGCGGTGCGGGACGGGGATAGCAGGCACCCTGCTGGTCTGGACGAGCGGCATTGGCGGCGTGGTGTGGGAAGCCAGGCATGGCCCTCGCCCACGCCGTGTGATACCTGGCTCCTTTTCAGTCAGCACTGTTCATCTCTCACCCTCATGAATGCTGTAATTATACTGGTTGCCACTTAAAAGTCAGCGTTTGCCAAGACCTGTCACTGAGCAGCTTTTGAAGCACCAGAGCCTTGCAGGAAACAACTGCAGCAACTGTGTGGTACCTGTTGACAAATGCTGGCTTTTAAAGGGCTCCCACTGTAAAGGAAACCCTCACAACCTTCTCTAACTACCCCAGTGGGAAGTAAACTATTTGTTTTTTCGCATACCTTTCTGTACAGCCTTCCCCTGGTGTGTGAAATGTCTGTAACTTGAGAGAAGTTCAGGATCTTCTTGGGAAATGCAGCCTCTGAAAGGTCCTTGTTCCTGAGTGAAACATCACTATTCAGGGGATATTCCCTATTTCTTCTCCACTAACTCATTCTTGTATGTTTTAAATTAATCTGTCACAATTTACTTTTTTTTTTAATATATAAAAGCTATTCGAAGAAAATGACAGGCAGAAGACACAGATTTAATAAAGTACAAACTAAGAAACTTAATCACATTAGATATCAAATAATACATTTTTTTATGGAGGTGGTTTGAAATTATTACAGTAGTTGACAGATGCGTTACTGGTGGTTTATAGATGATGTGAGTACTGAATGAGCTGCTATTTGCTCTCACATCATGCCAAGAGTTTTCACTTTCCTTCCCAAAAGAAGTGGTTCTACTTTTCATTGTGCCACACAGTTATGTCAAGTTATTAAGCATCACTTGATACCATGAGATGCATATTTTAAAAAAAAAAAAAAGAAGTATACAAATATACTTCTTTTGGTGCAAAAGTGAGACAAGCTCTTTTAACAGAGAAAATCCCTGTTTAACAGGCCAGTGTGCTGCATTCAATAATGGAGAGGGCAGAAGCTGACACTGGCTGAAGCAAGTGACAAAGAGAGATTTCTGCCTACTTCTTCTGTTACTGTGCCTGCTATCACCCAAATGTTGTCACAGCACCCAGACTACTGCAGTTGGAGGGTTGGAAAGCAGAAAAAAAAGAGGGAGTGAGATGTGTGGGCTAAAATTTAAGAATTTATGTATGGCAAGGCTGTTAGTTCCAAAGTTATTCTTTCCTTCCATGGCCGTCCCTCCCTCACTGTTTAGCTAATCAAATTGTGAAAGTACTTAAGCAAATGCCAAAATCCCATATTTGAAACATGTGTCTTGAAATGAAGTATGTGTTAAAGTGTTTTCTGAAACTGGAATAACAATGATGGAGCTCAGGGAATGCCAACATGATTCATAAACGAATCTTACTTTAACATGGTGGAAGGCTTACATCGCTACAGCCCAGCCAGTTCTTTTCAAAGTTACCTTTCCTCTAAATTTACCTTGGAAGAAGCACTCAACACTGAGCATTAAAAAGGCACTGGCAAATGTGGAAACTGATTCCAGACACCCTGATATGTAAGCATGCTAACACTTGAGCAAAAATGTTGATTATTTCAATGGAATTACTCCCTGGAATAATTTCTCATATCCGACTAGTATTTGAAAAATCCTATCATGTTTAGAATAATGGTCTAATCCTGAATAATGCTGGGAATCCTTCATCTCATGAAATTTGTCTTATCACACAACATGTAGTGGATCAGAGTCTTTGTGAGCCAGATAAATGACAGAGAGACAGAGCAGTATGTGTGCCAGTCTGTACATAAGAGGCAGCCACAGCCCAGCAGATAATTTAATCTCATCCATTTTCCAAACCCAGCCTGTATTATTGCAACACTGACTGATGTCTCACTGTAATAAAGTATCGTCCTCAGAATGGTACATGTTTCTGTTTTATCCCTTTGTTTGTACACAGATTAAAGCATGTTCCCCATTGACTGTAACCTATAATTGAATCAGGGATTCTGTCACTGTCACGGCGAGGAGGATTGGCGCTTGAGTGGTTTATGAGCATAAGCAGCACAATCTGAAGATTAAACTTCATCTTTGATCTTCAGGCTGTGACCGTGAATTTTCTGTTGGTAACAAACAGGAAGAAAAATAATAGAAAAAGTCATGAATGAAAGAGCTGGAGAGGAAAAGAGGTTAGCTGGGGATCAAAGACACTTTTTTTTGGTGTGAAATTTTGATGTAAACCAGTTAGTTAAAAAACGGGAAGATTTTTATTGGTCAAATTCTTTTCATATACATATTTAAAAAAATCTATTAAAATTCTTGGAGGGGAGATCATTGGATCCAACTGGGTAAAGTAAGCTGCTTTCTTAGTCGTTTAAGCTTCTGAAGTCTCAGCACAATTTTGAATGAGGAAAAAATCATTTTCCTGCTCTTTACATGCAAGTCACAGTTTTCTTATGGGTTCCAAAGTACCCATGGCCTCAAAGCACTACTGCACAGCTGCTGCTACATATGTTGCTGCAGAAAGCTAAAACTTGCTGAAATAATCATTCCCAATGTTTGAAGAGAACGCATTTTAGGCACTGCTTGATGCATCTTGTTTCTTCAGGGAGCATGAAGTCACAGCACAAAACAGCAGCGACATCAAAAATTCAGGGTTGATGTGGGCTTTTCTTGTCCCCCCTCCCATCCCCACTCTGGTCTCTGGCAATGTGAAGGACTACGAAAAACTGCTTGCATCATAAACCTTTATTTCAGGGTAAGTGATAGGATTGATGTTCATACATAATTGTCCATGTTGGATATAAGAGCTGTGAATTTTTAATTTGTACATGAAAAAAGGACAATGCAGGGAGCACAGTATAAAATGTTAAAAGAGAAAACAAAGGAAGAAGCATTTTTACACTATTCCACTGTCATAGGATAAGAGATGCATTAAATGTAAGCCAGCAGGATCAATCATATATACAGGTAAGATCAAACAAACCATACAGTAACCCTGAGAGACAGATGTCCTTCCCAATTCTTTCACTCCATCAAGATAAATAGCTGCAGTTTGGTTACTCAGCTGATGCAAATCAATAAAACTCTATTGAAATCTGCAGGAGTGTTGCGGCTTTTTTCTCCATGAATTTGTTTCTCAAATTTGGCCCACTATAAAGTATTCAATGAAAGAGTAGCTCAATATGTTTTAAATTTGTTTCTATGTTGCATTTTCTCCCTTGAACTTCAATACTGGCAGCTATGACAGTGTGAAATGTTCAGAGAAAGAAATGGGGCAAGGAAAATATTGTTGTTCCAACCAGGGAAAAAAAGACAAAAAAGACTTAAAAAAATTGGAGGAGGTGGGGAGAAAATTTTGGTTCTGATGTATCTGAAGCCTAAATTTGTCACAAGACTAGGAGTGACACAAAAATATTGGTTGTGTGTCTGGACCCCACCAGAAGTGGGAAGGGCCTGGCTATTTTTGTAAATGAAACTCTTTGGATTTGATGGCTGACTGCAGCATTCAGAAACTAGCTTTAGTCAGGAGGCTGGAAAATTCCCAGCAGTGCATGGTGGATCTAAGTCTGTGGTATTTTTACTGCCACTTGTCTTTGGAACTAAAGCTGGAAGTTGCAATCCACACTCGTGGAAAGCCTGTGCAAGCACTGTGCAGCACACAAGGGCTGAAAGCAGGGGGTTGGTGTGGTGCTGAGGCTGCGTGATGCTCCAGTGCACAGAGATTAATTTAATCCAAGGAGAAAAGGGCTATACACTGTATAGTGAGTCTAGTCACAACACACCATTGAGGAGGACGATAATAAGGACACAACATCTGGTGGAAGGAGGGACAGAATTACTCTTCTTTTTTCCTCTTTTGAAGACAGCAGCTCTAATTCTCTTCTGACACCATTTTTAATTTCTGACACTGAAATTTTAAGTTTTCAGTGAGGAAAACCCAAGGTGTGGTAATATAAATGGAGCCAGCTCTAACTCAGCTCAGTGTAAACTCTTGATTGTTTTTAAATATGCAATTGCAGGCTCAGGGATGGTGAAATCAAATTGGAGTAGAAAGGCACCATCCAAAGACAGTGCCTCTTTACACCAACAGAATCTGTACAACAGAAAGGCTTTTCCAGACAGGCTGGTGCAGAGCACAGAAACCCTGCTCTGTGTATTTGAACCATAGCTGGGAAATGAGCTAACAAATGTTGCTCATGAATATTCATACCCATTTTCAAAGAAAGGAATTTATCCGTGTTGACATCTCATTTATGTTTGCGTTCTGTCAAAGTGTAATCGTGAACAATCCAGTAGGCACAAAATTTAAAGTAAATTTTAAATTAAAACAATGGCATCTATTAAAAACAGTTATTCTATTGAAGCTATATTAATATCATCCTTCCTGACATATTTAAAAATAAAGAGCACAGAGTGAAGATTCTGCACAGGGTATCTTACTGGGACTTCTGACACCTGCAAAATGATCTTATGAGAACAGTGATTCCTCTACTAGTCACTTGGAAAGGGCAAGGATTTTGGCTTATTTGTGGACATAATTCCACACTTATCTATAACTGTGCTATACAGACCAGATTCCAGAGAGGTTTAGTTCCTCAAATCTCAGAGATAGTCCAGTTAAATTCCAGGTTACAGGTTAGCATAAATGGCTTTATTTTATGTTGATAATAAGTATTTCTCTGCTGAAGGCAGTGAATTTTCTGTTTTGTGTGTAGTTGGCTTGTTCTTCATACAAACTTCCTCTGAAGATTTCTAGAATTTTGAAAAACTTTGGCCTGTGCAAGTAACTCAGATGTGACTAAGAGCAGTGGAATCATCTTTGTGTTTTTTCCTCCCCAAAAAACTCTCAGAGTTCTGAGTATTTTTAGCAAAGCCACAAATATTGCTTTATTCAGGAGTGTAAAATCAGCCCCTGCCAATCAGCAGCAGACTGGCAAAGGGTATTGTTGGGAATGTTGCTATATACATGTTGAACATAACCTCTGCAAAGATTTATTTGCCAGAAGCTTTACTTTAAATCCATACTCTCAGGACTATACAATGTGGCTACTATTTAAGGACTCCTCTCTTCTGTGGCCTACAGATGGAATACATACTGCAGTTCATGCTTGCTGCCAGTCAAAGAAATGCCTTCAATTTTTCATAACAAGCTGTAAGTGTCTGCAAGTTTAAAAGAAAATAATAATAAGTAAAAGAAGAGACTGAGAGAGAAGTTATCTCAAGAAGCAAACTCCAATATATTCCAAGGTTAGTACTGTATAATTAATGGCATTACCAAATGAAGCTGAAAGTGTAGAGTCTGCAAAAGGCTAATAACAAGGATTAGATATGCACTCTTTTTTTCATTCATGTTCTTACAGTTTCTTGTGAGCCTAATTGAAGTCAGGAGGGTTTTTCCACATGACATTTTCAAATGCAGTTCTGATCAGTGGCAAACAGTGCATGTGCCCTACGGAAAAACCTCTTGCCATGTATTGCTAGGGAAAAAAGTGAAAAAGAAATCTTGCTCTACTGTTTTTTGATTAAAGTTGTAGTTGGATGTGTTACATTAGAGAACTGGGAGAAGCATTTTCAGCTGGGACTGATGCAGTGGTTATATATGCATTTTTTCTCTCTAGGATTACACTCAGTAAGGTTTTATTAATGGAAACAGACATGTATTGCCAAAAAAACTTAAAGATATCAAGTTTGCTTCAAAGTCTGTAAAACAATGGAATCTAGACAAATGCTTGAAAACACTTCTAAATGAATTCTTCTGGCATTAGATTATTCTGTGATAAAAAAATTCACTTTAGCAAGTAGGTCAGAGTACAGCTGCTAAAAGTAAGCAACCTCATGCAACTGAGGCTATGGTTTTAAACACTATCAAAGTGATTTTGCATTAATCACCTTCCTGCCTGCGGTAAAGGTTATTTATAGAACATACTTTGAAAAAAAAGAAGGAACCTGAATATCTCTAATCTCCTCCTAACCTTCTACAGCAAATAGCAAGCTGTTAGCTCTGTGTGCATTTCTGAATCCAGTTTTTAATTATAACTTTCCCATGTTTACATGAACTTTGGTTTGTTTTTCAAAAACCTCACAAACAATTCCTGCAGCTGACCTGTGTGTAGTGGTGAATTTCTCCATAAAGTGAGTATTGATGAGCTGAAAAGTTCAGTGAACAGGAAAATTCTGCTGCTTTTATTGCCAGTGTGACAGGTTACTTTATTACCATGCCTTTCACAGCAATTTAACAGTTACCCTGGTAACAGATTCAGTGAGGTAATGGGATCAGAGGCATTAGAGGAGAGGAAAGGCTAGCGACAAGAGAAAACCATCTGCTGGCTTATGTTCTCGGGGCTGTTTGCTCACTGCGAGCTCCTGACAATCATTGTACTTGGATGTAAATGAGGCAGGTTAAACCACAGGCCTGCCCTATTTAGCTGTACTCTGGTGATTTGTCTTTCTAATTCTATTGAAATAATAATCAGGATTTGTTTCTGATTAATTAACTAACCTTTTGGTAAAAAGATTAGATAACGAAATTGCTGCCTATTCAGAGATAATGAGATTTTTATTACTCTGTCAAAGGGAAAGAAAAAAAAAAGTACATTTATGTGTCACCAGCCACCATGTCAAGGGAGAAAAATAAAGATTTAAATCTTTATGTCAGACATTTATTTCCTCCACAGATTAAGTGTATATTGTATTCTATGGATACACATAATCATGTTTAAACTTTTCAGAAGAGCTTTTAAAACACCAAATAAAACACTAAAGATATTTAAACCACTATGTACTTGTCATTAATTTGTTTCAAAATATTTGTCCTCATGGAAAAGAAACACTTGATGATTCAGAAATCCACCTGTATTATGTGGGAGTATTTATGTAAGTACAAAAATGTGAAGAAAGCAGTAAAATTTCAATATGAGCACTACAGAGTGACATATGTAAGTAGACTGCTATTATATATTGCCTGATAGAGTAGCTACAGTAGAAAATGCTTTTACATATAGAAGACGTAACCAGGTGTTTTAAACACTGTGCAGGACACTGGAAGCTTTTATAATTAAATAAGAAACATTAACAAATCAAGGCTTTTAGGCCTCCTCACAAAAGGCTCCTTGAGCAGACGCAGCTGCCTCTGTTGGCGAGTGACCCAGACCCCAGTGCCTGAGTGGCACCAGCACCTTGTGCCCTGCCATGGTTACCCCTGGCAGGGACACCAAACACGTAAAAAACTTGCAGTTTTTAGGACAGCTGTGAAACATGCTAACCGTGCTTTGGCAGCACGGCTGCAGGGCCACCAGCCATGTGCTGCACCAGTGGTGCAAAGGCAGACTGGTGATAGAAATGCAATGAATGGATGGTATTTGCTGTGGTTTACCCACTGCAAGGAGAGCCTTGTGCTCTGCTGCCTGTCAAGACAGCAGTCGTGATTTGTTAATTAATAGATCTCTACAAACAATTGTGATGGGAGCACTTTCTGTCATGCGTACAAAGCAAGAGGAAATATAGGACACAGCAGAGCATTTTGTTGCGGTGGAGTTAATGAATGCACTCTTAGATTTGAGGTGACACTTACATTGGTGGCTTTTGGTGTGCTTCATTACTTTTACTTTTGCACGTTAACATGAAAGGCTCTCATCTGCTGAAAGTCCCTGCTTTTCCCCAGCGGTGTATATAGCTGAAAGCTAGCCAGAAGAGCGACCCAGATAGAGAAAATATCTTTGGTAAAGAGATCTGATGCTCAGCATGTTCCTCCCCTGTTCCCCTAGGGGAAGGAACCTCGTAGTTTCCAGTTGCTGATTACCAAGTATGTCCAGCATTTCTCCCTTTCTGCCCAGGCTTTCCCATATTGCAGCCCTGACAAAGGATGCTTTCTTCTACCAAAAGAAAATTGTATCCCCTCTCCCTGTCCTCCAGAAATTCTTACTGCAGGTTTTTGACCCTGAGTAGCCAAAATCACTTGAAAAACAAGCAAGCCTTTTGGCTCAGTACCGGTTGTAAAGCTTTGCTCTCTGTCTCTTTTTCCCCTCCACCTGCATAAAATCCAGATTTAACATTAGTAATTACTATTAAAATTAGCAAAATATTATCAGAGTATCTCGGCTAAGGAGAATAACTATAGTTTTCCTTTCTCCAGACAATGACATCAGCAGCTCTACACTTTCATGAAATGTCTATACTTAACAAAAACATTACTTCATGTTCATGGTATTTCTTTTGTGCCTAGGAGCAACCCTGTAATTGTTCACTTCAATTACAACATTACTATTTTATACTGAAACCCATTTTATCTGCATGCCAGCTTTTTATTTGTTTTACCAACTATATCTATTTCCATTACTGCAAGGCTGATGGTTTGTCTCAAGAGGAAATCAAATCCATTAATTCAGAAATTTCAAGCACGGCTGCCTCTGCCATAAGCAGCATTTCTTATGCTAATAGCAAATGTGCTGAGATTGAAAAGAACTGACACAGCTCTGTTTTTTATCATAACTTAAGCATTTATGTAAAAAGGCAAATCCAATAGTACTAGGAAACTATAAGTGTTATTATATATAATTCACTTTACTGAGAACTGCATACAGCCTGGTTTGTGCAACTGTGTCTTAAATCATGCTGTTTGTGGTTTTAACTCACTTGACATTTGGGGTCTGCTTTTGATCTTGGATACCTCAATGAGAATCTGCCATTGTTCATCTGGCAACAATACAATTATTTCAGATTTACCACAGGCAAGTGGAGATCAGGATATGTTCAGCTTGCTTATTTTATTTCATCTCACAATCACAATATACTAAACTAGCTTAGGACTCTCTGTATTTACAGAAAATGTATTATAGAAGTAGGACACCTTTGTTCCCAGATACAAAAAATAGCCATTTCAAAGCTAATTTAGGTATTTCCAGGAAGCTGCATCCTTCCAACACCATACAGAAATAAAAGCAGCCCCCACTTCCCACTGCCTCTTCATTTAATGCACTTAGTCCTGTTGTATCACATGGGCTGTGTTCAATTAGATAACTTAACAAGATAAACTCTGACTTTGACCCAGAAAAAGCAAACCAGATTGCTGCTGAATTCTACGTAAGCTTTTCCAGGCTTTGTGACCTGTTTATGTCAATGAAAAATGCAAGAGATCCTTATCGTGAGGGCCAAATTGCTTTCTGAGGGTTTGAGTTTTTCTTAATATATGTGTGCACAGACAGAATGTACAAGAAAACGGTGCCATTCTTGCCCTTCATTTTTACAGCAAAACCCTTTAGTGCTGTAAATCAGATCTCATTGGGAGATCTTACACACTGGCCGCCGATAAGCTGTTGAGAAGTAGACAGGGCTTTTAGGAACTGCTGAACCATGAAGCTGACCTGCTTAGTGTTTTGTTGTAGGCTATTAAATCCAGGATTGGTGTTTTAAGATGATTCTGCTTTCTTCTTCCCTTGGCCTAGTTAAGCAACTCTACCCCCACCTCATTATTTAGCTGATTAAAATAAAAACTAAAATGAAAAACCTGCTGTTTGAAAATCCTTCCTTCACCCATCAAATTAATGAGAGTGACTTATGCTGACGTAGTTTATGGCCTTAGCAATTTAACACTAATTTTGCAACTGAGAAAAGATTTACTAACTGTACATACCACTTGGCTTTGGTGGCAGTGGAATGACATTCTTTTCTCCAAAAACAAGCTCTATGTCTTTTGTAAATGTGCTATTTGGTTGCCTCATTGTAAATGGATCCCAGTTGGGTAAAATGACTTTTTCTCACTAGCATATTGACAATTATGCAACAAAAGACCAAGCAAAAAGATTGTGTTTCAGCTGGAGTGCTTTCATTTTCAGATTTTTTCAAGGGTTGTAAATACGTCTTGCACTGTACCTGCAACTGCCTAGTTAGAAACATGCTGGTTCTTTGCACATCTCTTTCATACTGAGAGAGAAATTAAATGTACCCTTTTATTTTTTTTTCTCTGTTTGACGAATGTTACCAAGTGCAGTATTTGAGAAAACTCAACCAAATACAGCTCTGTAGCTGTTGCTACTAAATAAAGCAAAAGCCACCTGGTGACAAAGTTCACTGGGGCATCATTTCTTTGTGTGGTTGAAAGAAAGAGAAGAGAGAAAAAAGGACTTGCATACTCATGGAAGTAAATCTCGTGGAATCACACTTGGGAGACAAAACCATAATGTGTATAAGGTATATGTATGTACATACATACGTATATATATCTATCTATATCTATATCTAATTTATATCTATATGTATATCTAATCTATATCTGTATCATCTATATCTATATCTATCTATATTATCTATATATCTATGCAAGTACACATATCTCCCAGATTCTGTTCAGTGTGAATTTTGGCATTCAAATTCAGGAAGAGGAAAAAAGTATTTAAAACTAGACATTGCATTGCTACAAAACACAATTTTTTTTGAAGTCAAATATGTTTTTATCACAAGTGTATTTTTATCCCCATTTTATTTGAACATCTTATGTAAGTTCAATTGCCATTGGGGCTGTTTGCACATGATCACTCCATTTATTTTGGGATTTTTACCACGACTTAGGAAATTTGAGCTCTCATTATAATGGTCTTATTTAATGAAGATATCTGGTTTTAGTTTTCTTATAGTGAAAAAGGAAAGGTGTGAGAAGCAGAAGAATCACAAAACAATAGGGGCCATCAAATTGGAATGAAAAGGAGTTAATTTGTATATCATATATGCAAGTATTTATGCCTTTCAGGAATGAAATTTAATTACTGTACAACCTTTCTCCCTGTCTGTTCATCTATTGTTCCTTTTGTAATTGTTCATTTATTACTTTTAACACAGACAAAGAATCAAATTGAAAATTCAGATTCAGTATCCTGGCCACATCCTTAACACTGGCTCTATATAATTTCAACAGCTGTGCATGAGACTGCTGGTATTTCCCACATTCTAGGTCATCAGAGTTTGTTTTCCTCCATGTATTTTATAAGCTCACATTTCACTATAAGCCTTATGTGTGTATTCAAGCTTGAGATGATGAACAGGTTTTTAGGGCAGTCTGATCACAAGGTTAAAGGTTTGTTGTTTGGGATTTTTAAACAGCATTCCCACAACTGCTGCTCAATTTGCTGCTGTGTCCTATCTGCAAAATAGCAAAATAATAACTCTATTAAAAAGTAGCTTATGTCCTGCTGTGGGACTACTTCCACTCTGCCTGGAAAAAGGAACATAGTAGCTTATTACTGAGAATTCATGTAAGGCTACTGCAGGGAAATCTAGATTATTTCCACAGTAATTACTGATTTCTAGTACCATAGCTATAAATATTTCTGCTAATACTACATAAACTATATGGCTTTAGAACAGCAACAGTTTCTTCTAATGACTCTTTCCACTTTAGATACTATATTCCTCCATTAATCACCTGTCTTCTGAACAACACTTGTTGATTCAGAAATTACCTATTTAATTAGAAATGCATTTTTAGTATAATTTAAATCAGAAAAAGAATAATGAGATTTCTTGACACTTTTTCAGACATATTCGACAAAAGAGAGAGCTTATTTGCACTCAAGGATCCCCCTAAAGTGTCCCACATTTCCCCTAAAATGTTCCACACCTGGGGCGTGGTTCAGCAAATTATTTTAGACTTTAAAGGATTGACATCCAGTTTTTGGAAAAAAAGCACTGGTCGGTTTTCCAAAAAAACACAAATATTTCCAAGTGGAGGTTTACTCCCTGTGCTTTTCCTGCTTGGTTAGAGATGGAACAAGATTAGCTAGCCCACAGGAGGCAGATAAATTCTGTTTGGGAGTGAATCCCACTCTGTGTTACTCAGTGTGTGTGAGCCGTGTGGCTCAAACAGATTTCGGGGGGGCTAAGTGTGATCATTATCTTAGGATGACCTGAACTAATGCCCTTGTGCTGCTGCTGTCCTAATTTAAATCGCTCATTTCCCCTTACCCCGGCCTTCAGAACT
>VYZT01017702.1:0-34994 GCA_013400735.1 Pomatostomus ruficeps | reverse complement strand
TGTCCTGATATAGGGCAAAGAGCACATCTGCTTAATCACCCAAATGGCCCATTTTTATAAATGGGTGCTTTCTTGTGTAACTATCATGCATACATACAAACACAGACAGAAACTCCACTGTAGTTTTGGTGATTGATTTCATTATTTTAATGGGTGATAATCCACATTGTGGAATAACATGGATCTTTTAGGGTAAAGCTTTTACAAACCACTTTGTTAGAATATGCCACTTAGAATAGTGAGAAAAAAGCCCAAAAAACCAGAACAGCTACTACTTAACATACATATATATTTGTTTCTTCTGAATACCTGAACTGCGAGACACCTGTTTATTGTAAAACATATGCAAAGAATTATAGAAGTAGCAGATGCTATCCCTGAACCAAACAAGAGAACAACAGAGATAGAACACTTTGTTTGAAAGACTGCTGCCAGAAGCACTGTCTCAGAACCCTACATGCTTTTAATGCTCCATGCTCTGAAGCAACTCTTTTTATCTGCGGGAATGCTGGAACAATTTTATGTATATGGAGTTAGACTATGCAGTTTTCTTCTTCTGCCCAGTACAGTTTTTAACAGTGGAAAACATACTGAAATAAAGGTGGTAGGGAGTTCTGAAATAATTCTAGAAGGTTTTCCATATATTGGACAAATATTACAGTTCTGTGCAAGGTTTTTGTATTTTGGAAACTGTGACAATATTTGTCTGTTGACAAGACAGACCTCAGCGCTAAGCCATGACAGAGCCTCTCTAACAGCAGCAGTAAGAGAGGCTACATGGAAAACAGTTTTCTATACTGTGAAACTTCCCAGCCTTTGAAGTTCTCCCCTCGTCTTTCTTAAGAACTGAGAAAAAAGGCTTAATAAGTGTGTGTGTGTGTGTGTGCATAGAAGCTGATTTTCATAGGCAGAGAAGAGGGATGTAGAAGAGAAATAAGATGAGACAAGTGTTAAAAAAGCCCCTCAGACACACCAATGTGTGATAGTCAAGTACCTGTTCTGACAACCCAAGCCAAGCTCTTAAATTATTAATAGAGTTTGTCTTCTTTCCCAGTGGATGTTGTGCCAAAGTTGACTTACTTTGACTGAAATGTTTCATTTTTGAAAACCTGGCATGTTCCCAACAGCCACAGTTTCATTAAAGCTTTCCCAATAGGAAAAGAATCATTCAGTGACGAGTTTATAAGTGTGGACTCTGCAGTACCTGTCCTACAGCATTGTGGGGAATGAGCAGCAGCTCCGTAGGGCTCCTGGAATGTGGCAGGCCCACCAGCACTCTGATTGCATTATATGTGGCACACAATAATGTAGAAAACCCATAATGTGATGAATATTTTATACCTTTCCCCACATAAATTATTCATTTGGTTATTCATTCACCTTTAATGAGCTAAATTAGAATCACATTTGAAACATTGTTTAAAACATGGTCCATTTTTACTTGTCTTATAACATAAACACATGTTAAAGATTCCATATATTAAGCTGTAGACCACATTTTTCTTCAGATTTCTCTCCCCCATGCAGCCTTGCTGCCTCTGGTGATATTTGCATCTTATATTTTGCTTAGTTGTATGAAAAACTGTAAGTAGCAGGAAGAGCTGTACGGAAGTGCCACCGAGGCTGTGAAAAACCACGCAAGAACAAGTTGTCATTCTTATTCCTCTAATTTCAGCCTGGAAGAGGTGCACAGAACTTCCCCTTTCTCTGCTTCTTGAAGCCACAGCACAGGACTACCTGGCACAGCCAATCCAAATGACAAGGAGGCCTGGCTGCTTTTGTTAGATGCCACCACAATTTAGACTCAGGTGGTAATACAGAATAAAAGCACTCATTTCCATCGAGCATACTCAGAGGAATGTGGAAAGCACAGGATGAAAATTTCAGAAGAAAATGAAGCAAAGTGAGGAAAAACATAACGGGGAATGGAAGAATAATCAGAAAGAATGAGGGGATGCCAGGTAATTGGCCAGGCAAATGGCATCAGAATGCGAAAGGGCATGAAAAAGAAACAGAAAAGACTAACCAAGAAGCTGAAGGAAGCATATGTTAAGACATAAGACATCAAGCACAAGTGTTTAAACATTACCTGTGCACTCTGTCAGATACATCTGAAGGGGAATGTTTTATGCAGTCATGTTTTCAACTTTATGAGTTAGTAATTACATAGGCTGGCTGCCTCAGAAAAGTGAATTAAAATATAGTATTTAAACTCCTATGAGCCGCTATCTCATCTGCCAGGTGTTAGGCATTCCAGAGTGGCTCAAGGACTCTATTTATATGTATTATATGGCTTTAAATATTGTACAGATGTGAATACAATCACACAATTTTGAGTGTGCACATTCATTAAGGCATCTGTGTTTTTCACAACCATTACTGCATAAAAGAGAGAATTGTGAATGAGTCCTTGCATCCGTGATTTTAACATAAATATGTGGTAAATATTGTTAGCTCTCTATTAAAAGGGATATAGCTAAATACAAGTGTTGAAAAGAGGTATAATTTCCAAGTGTTACGTGTAAAATATCTCATCTGCATGGAAGATTCCAGCTAAATCTTCCATGAATGATTTTCATTTTAGCTTTTACTATATTTTTTGAAGAAAAGTGCAATTCTACAAAAAAAAAGAAAAAAAAAAATCAGCCCTCATCCTCAAATTCCTGACCTTTGCTCCCCAAGAAATGGCTTTCAAAGTTATATTTTTATTACAAGTATTGAGCTGAATGCAGTTCTTGCTTAGATAGTTTTTCAGGTTTCAGCTTTACAGTGTAATGTGTTTGGTGAAGAGAAATAGCCACTGTTTATAAACTTTACAGAAAACTTTATAAAGGCAGATACTTGTATTTTTCAGGAGCTATTCCCATTGCATTGCTGTGCTGTAATTTCGCTACACCAAGGGAAGATCGAATGTTTATTCAAACCATCTCCAGTGGGTGTAAGCCTAACCCTACAACCCTTCTGTTCTGAGAGGGACTGGGTACAGCTGAAAAGCAGATTGAGGTGGTTTCCTTGCCTTTTCCAACATTTAGCTGCTATCCTCCAGGTAAGACTCGATGTCAGCGTGACTGCAAGTGTAACTGGTATGTAAAAACTCTGTGGTTTAAATACGGACACACCATGACAGAGTTCATATTCAAGAGCTCGACTTCACAGTGCCACAGCTGTGCCCCTTGTTGTGCTGGGTCACGCTATTCAAACAGAAGGTGTTTGCTGCAGAGCTGAACTCTGACCAATACACCTGTGCTTGTTCTGGGGAGAGAGGCTTGCACGGAGCTGTGTGGAAGTGTCATTTTACCGGGTTTAAAAAATCCCATTGACTAGGAACGTTTTCCTGTGATATAATGGCACATTTATATTGGCAAAGCCATCTTCACTGAGATCAGATTTTTCAAGTTTAGTTTACATTGCAAGCAATATTTATCAAAATACGTAGCTTTAAGAGTTTAAAAATGTTAATAAATTATGTATCTCAGTTTTTCCATAATTTACATTCAGAACTGAATGTTGTTAAGACATGTTTTTGAAAACGTGATTTCAAGTTAAAAAATTGCTATAATTTGCTAACTAAATAAACACACTTTTTTTTCTGAAATGCAAGCAGCAGATTGTGAGACAGTTTTTCTGACTGACATCACTGTTGCTCCAAGGCTAGAGCTATGGCTCAAATCCTTAGGAATTTGTACCTAAAACCTGTACCACTACCCGTTCAAGGATATTGTATTTGTACATCTATTTGGTTATTTTCAGCAGACAATAAAATTCCCAAACAACTATGATATTTTTATTATAAGGGTTTAAAAAAAAAAAAAGAAATTCGGCACTTCCTTCTGAGGAGAGAGTTATTATTACTACTGTAAAATCATTTAGAATGCATTTGCATGGCTTAATTGACCTTGAATAATGCAAACTCTTCCACTCCGACTGACATGAGATGGAAGGAAAAAGCAGTGAGACTTGCATAATCTTCCTATTAAATTCAAAGTGTTAAAATGAAAGGAAAACTGACTTGGAATTTGTCTTAAATCACTTTTCTCTTTCCCCAGTGATGCAGATACAGCAGGAATCTGAAAAGAATTTGGTTAGCCCTCAGGAAGGAACAATTACGCTTAATTTCAAGACATTTAATAATGGCTGACATTTGCTATGGTTCGTGGAGTTCTCCTTTACAAAGATTAAGGTTTCAGAAATGCTAGTCAGGTTATTTCAAGTTTACTGTGAATTTTATATTATTTTTTTCTGTCACTGATTGCTACTCACCATGCTATTTCTCTGTGCACTGTACAGCAATAGTGAGTTTTCCTGAGATGCTTAAGCAGCTTTATTTGTTAATTTGCTCAACCATGCATCCATCCACAATGTGTAATTCCTTCCCACAGCTCTTTGAGATGTTTTGTTTCCCTCTAACCTGTGACGACAACTCTGATCTTCAGTTAAAATTCTTGTATTTTAAAGAGACATTACAGCTACCTACAGTGTTGTCTTTTGGTGCTGGTGGAAAAAAGTGTTTCTGACTGGTAACTTCTCGTCTGTCTTTCCTCAAATTTTATTCATATTAAAATAATATAAATAGTAATGGCTAAAGGTAGTGTAGCATTAACATCAGCCCATTACAGGGTGAGGAAGGTCACCTCACAAACAGGGACAGGGTTGAGTCACGTATTTTCCTTTTTAAGGTCTCCAGTCATATTTCAGAAAAAACCCCACACAATTTTAATCTAATTTTGGTTTTTTTGTTGGATTTAGTGTGTTCTACTGGTGCCTTTTCTTATTCTGATGTTGTGATTGCCTTGAAGCTACATTGCTTATGGTGATTCTAACCACATCGATATAGTTGAACAAGAATAATCCAAATATAAGAGTTACTGGAGTGCACATTACTAACCTTTCTGTTGCACAACTGCAGTATCTGTGGAGAGAATTGGGCTTTCTTTTGTATTAGTAAGCCTGCCTCTCCAGTTCGCCAAAGGTTTTCCTGCTTGACTAAATCTGAACATTTATTTCTTGACCTCTCATATCAATCATTCCCTGACTTCTTCTGATTTTGTTTCCTCAAGTTAGCAATATTTCTTTCATTGCTGTCTTCTGTGGTCTTGGTGATGAATACTCTCATTTATTGTATTTGTGGGGAAAATCTTAAACAGTTGATGGGAGTTGTCTGCAAAAGTTCTTCAGATACTGGAGCTGCTTCCCAAAGAAGCTTCTTTTTACAGTTCTCCAGCATTATTAGAAGCTCAGGACTGTGTAGGGGCTTCAGAGTGTACTTAGGGATTCACTTCACCATCCTTGTACCGCATTTTTCCACATGGGAGGCTGTTTGGGACTCTGGGACAGTGGAAATCTAGTGACCTTCTTATTGTAAGAAGAAAAATACAAAATTACTGTATTATGCTTTAGTAGAGCTATTTATTTTTTTTGTTTTCTTTTACTGTATTTCTAATTATTTTGAGTATTCCATCATCCTTTTGCTGACATTTCAGTAAATGTAGGAGAACAAAGATTAAAACCCAGTCAATGCAAGTGAGACTTTAATTAAACTATTGAGTCAGGATATTTCATACTGAATATTATTGAACTTGCATTCTCTCACATTTCATTGATTAACTGCATTTAAATGTAAGTTTTGATTTCACATAGCCTATATTATTTTTAATCGAGATAATCTTGTCATTAAACATGGCAATTTATTTCCGAATCAATGTTAATGAGCATATAGCCTTTCCTCTAGATTATTTGTTTTAGGAAACTGCTTGGGATAATGAAAAGTATACTTTGAATTATCCACATGTTTTTTCCTTCTACAGGTAATGTAACGTCTTTTGACAACATTTCTGGATTTTTAAGCAACTATGAATCTGTGTGAAGTGTATCTGTGAAGTACAAGTAAGCATTGAACAGAACAGGAGCTTGAAATCATTGCAGCTTCAAGTACCTGGCAACTCTTTTATTCCACAAAAGGAAAGCATTTTTAATACATTTCAATAAATGGTTTGTATTAGAAATGGTGACTATTTGGTATAAGCAAAACAAAACTTTTGACCTCTCTTTTTAAAACAGCAGGTTTTGTTTGAAAATTGATCTAGCCTAAGGAGTATTTGAACTTCCAAAGTGATAACCCCACTTTTTTAGAATCAAGTGACATTTTTAGCATTTATTTAAAATTATTTTAAATTTTGCTTCTTTTTTCTTCATTCATAAAACCACAACTCTGAAATAATTAGGGTATCAGGTGTACCATTTTGTATGGTCTATGCTTAGTCTCCTGCTGTGTCTGAATCCTTAGCCTGGCCCACTAGGCTGTGACACCAAGGTCAGATATGAGGTAGGCCTACTCTAGGATATTGACAACTTTGCGGGATTTAAGTTGACTTTGCATTTTTACAAGTTACATCCCACCAAACTGTAGACATTGCTTTTGTTTAAACTAGACTAGTATCTTATTACCATAATTTTTACAGCAAAGGGAGAACAGCAAGCACTTCTAAAATACAGCTCATCTCATCCTGAGGTAGGTCTCTGCAACAGAGCACTTACATCACACACAATGTCTGTTTATCCTCAGCAATTTTAGGGAGCGCTCAGGGTGGTTAGCTCAAAAATTAATATCTCTGGTGCAACAGTCTGAAACCAGGTGAGATGAATCTTAATATCCATGGGCAGCTATACTCTTCCTTAAAGGCTTTAAATAAACCGACTCTCCTAGCACATGCATAATCACTTCCAAAATATTTATCACCCTACTAAGAACTTTGAGTAGAAAAGAATATATTTTCTCTGCTTTAAATGTTTATCTTCTAGTTTTACAGTAGTAACTGCACTGGGATGACATCTGTAAGTATGGTGTTGTTTTATGTAAGATTTAAGCATCCCGGTAAGCCAATTTTTAAAACAAACCCGACCTGGTTTTAAAGTAAGTCATCGCTTTACAATAATCTTGTCCCATCAGCAATAATTCTGTGAAGATATCTAAAAATCATAGAGGGTTTTTTTTTTATTTCTGTTCATGAGCTGTTCTTTCATATATATGAAATGATGAATAAAATTATCTCCTAAATCTAGGGATTTGGGTAACTCACTATTAGAAATTCAGATTCTTGCTAACTCACAATGGAAAGAATCAAAATAAGTTAACAGTTTTTCCTGCTGAGAAATATCTCAAGTGTCAGTGATGAAAGGATTGTTCTCAGGGAACTTCAGAGGAATTGTCTTGCAACATTTGTTTAAATTAAGCCTATTTTATTGGTCTTTTTGCA
Organism: Pomatostomus ruficeps; assembly: GCA_013400735.1. Classification (NCBI taxonomy): domain Eukaryota; kingdom Metazoa; phylum Chordata; class Aves; order Passeriformes; family Timaliidae; genus Pomatostomus; species Pomatostomus ruficeps. The sequence goes on along the minus strand of VYZT01017702.1, from coordinate 27,741 downwards.
CCTCGAAAGGACCTCTCAGATTAAGGTGAGTTGAATTCTTGTCATACAGTGACAAATTCATGTGGTCTCACTTTTACAAGCTCTGAACAGACGCTGCTCATGTTGAAATCCATGAGTGCTGTGTGAAATAGTGCTTCTACAAATTCAGGCCAAAAAGTTGTAGTGCAGCATTATTGTACCTAGACAAGGTTGTGGGATTTGAATTCTTCTCTTAAAAGTCTTTAGGCTAAACCCCCTCAGGTTAATGGAAATGTTTGAGGGTGTTGGAGCACAATTTTACACGTGTTCACACACAAGATGCAGAAGTCTGAGGAGCAGAAGCCCATGTGAGCATTCACAGTGGCAATGAGCAGGGTCACTCATGATGGAAGATCTGGCCTCCACAGCTCAAGGAACAATTTGTCAGTGCATAACTAACCACAGAATCACAAAATTAACTAGGCCAGAAAAGACCTTTGAGATCATCAAGTCCAACCTATGAATAAAAACTCTCCCTGGCAGTTTCATATGAGAAAGTATATCAATGACAGGAAAAAAAATTCAAATTTTTGTATAACATAGAAATGTTTATACATGTATAAACATACAATAAATACAAAGCAAAGGCTTGGCAATCAGTAATTTCAAGCTGTTTGCACCATAGCTACTGCTGAAATTACCAACCAGCAGGGTCACATTCCATTTTGTATTGTCTTGAAATGTCTTCCAAAGATCCACTGCTCATCAGCTTTTGTTTTTAATATTATTGCCACCTTTAATGGCAGTTTACACCAGATGTCTGCTTCTAGATGTATATAGGGCTGTGTGATTGCAGCATTGGATTGCTGGGAACTATGCAATATAACACGTTTAATTAACAACATTGTAAAATATTCATAATTACATGTACTCTAGATCCTTCTTTCTCCATCTTTCACTGTTTTCTAAGACTGTATGAGGAATAGGATAGGTGAAAAAGAAATTGAATTTTTTTTGGCATTTGATAGTTTTTATCTTGTTTACACACAGTGCTTAAAAGTCATTTCAATTTCTTTGTAAGTTACAAACTGACATAAATTGTCTTGTAAAATCTTTGCAAACAATACAACAGTAATGTATATGGCATTTTATGTGGTTTGAGAAAAGCAGTACATCTGGGAGGAAAAGTGTTTGCTTCCATTGAGAAGGAAATGCTGTGATGTAGTATAAAGATTTTCTAAAAGAATGGACTGGTCTGTTGTACTTGCAAGCAGAAAAGCATTATTTTGTTTTTGTTTGCTCTATTAATCTTACATACTGTACTTAGCCTGTCAAAATCTCCTTTTAGAGATCTCTCCATGACCTGTGAAACATGACACATGAACCATGAAAATCAGACTCGTGTGTACCAGAGTTACTTTGCGGTACTGGTGGTTCTTTTGTAAGTTCAGCTAATACAGCTTCACAGGTCAGCTGTGGGTTATAATTGAGTTAGATCCTGTCCTTGTGGCTTTGAAACAGCAGATCATGCAGCGAAACCTTAACAGCTCTAACACTTGTAACACACCAAAACCAGTCACAAGTAACCACAGATTCAACTATTTCGTGTCTTACCTGTGGGGGTGTTAAAAGTTGTTACTCTAAATGTAGGTATAGGTGTGTTTGTAAATATATGTATTTGTAGAAATAATCTTTATAAGCAAATAGATGCAATTGCAGTTGCCTCAGATGGTGTGGTTTAATCTATGTAACACAAAACTTTGCTTATTTGGAATAAAGATAGAAGAATTTATCGCAGGTTTAGAAAAGAAAAATATCATATTTTGGCAAAGAATGGATTATATTTAATTTAAGCCATGCTTGAAAAATATAAAGTTTTAACTAATGCAACATTAGTTAAATGAGGTCTGGGAAGGGTTCCACACATTCTGCAGAAGCAGCTCTGTTTCTTGCAATGCTGTTTTTAAAAATAATGTTTCTGGCAGAAATAAGCTGTGGTCCTCGTTGAAGTCCTTCCCTCCAGCCAGGTTAAGTTTATATGATCGCTTTTATGGATTTTTTATGGATTAGTTTCACTAGTTCTCACAGATGAGTCTCTCTGTTTCTAGGGAAGCACTACAACACTGCCTCCAAATTTCCCTCCCAGTGCTGTAGTGTACCTGCAGTGCAAATTGTTTACCAGTGAGAGCTTTACCTTGAAAATCAGAAATGACAGTGTTAGTGATCCAGAGTGGGAATTCGATTCTGCAAGAAGAGGGGATTTGGGTCATTCCTGTGATGTGAAACACATCTGCTTCCAAAGCAGTGTCTGCCCAGCAGGCAGAGGGCATGCCAAGTGTCATTTGCCAGTGTGCTTCCAAACTGGGCTTGCATCTTCTCCAAGGAGCGAGCTGCTGACCCTGAGCGAACAGCTGGATGATCATGTCCCAGAAGGAGGCAGTGCAGACAGTTCTGCTGTGGGGCTTACAGGACCTCAGGCCAGTGTCAGGCTGCTCCAGCGGGCACATCGTGTCTGCCAGGAGAGGCCATCGGCATAAAAACAGGTCTTTCACCTCAGCCCAAGCTCCACACACCGAACAGCGATGGAAAAAGAAGTTAAACTATTGCAACAAATAAAAGGGTGGTCAGAGCTCCTGCCTGGAGGCACAGTAGGGACTGGGTTCGTTGCTGCAGCCAGAGCTGTGTCGCTGCAGGTTGTAGGTTTTGCTGGGCTTTGGATGCCGGGCTGTGGGGCCGACACGAAAAAGTACCTGCTGTAAAGATAGAAGCCTGCCCTGGAGGCAGAATTGTCTGCTAGCAGAGATGAAAGCTGCGCTGCTCCTGACTTGCCCTGAGGGTAGAGGCACACCGTGTCACTTCCAACTTGACAGCAGCTCTGCACTGCATGGCTGCCGTGCCAGTCCTGCAATGCAAACTGCCTCCGCAGTAGGGATTCTCCTGTAGTACAGCAGGAAGCATCCAGCAAAGGAATACATTCTGGGCTCTGATGAGCTCTGCCTCCATACACATGCTGCCAGTTTTCAAAAAGGCTTGAGAGTAAAAGAGACTGGTTTCCCCCATTCCATCTCCAAAGTATTTGTTGTCTTGTATATATCAGGGCACTATGTTTGTAGCCTCAGCCTGTCTGGTATAATGTGAACTTTGCTTTGATATATATATATATATATATATAACTTGAGTGAAAAAAAAAGACAAGCTTGAAATAGGGATATCCATTTATGAATAAAAAGGACATTTTTTCCTTACTGTATGAAAGAGGGCCTCACTGTGGTCTTCATTTGGTTCTGTAACCTCTGGGGTCATGCTAGATATCAGAGATATCTGGATGCAGACTTGTGGGGCTGAGGGGAATTATTTTGTCTTCATGACATGACTGTGTTTTGCAAGAAAAAGCTTGTGATGACATCACTTTGCTGCTTTTAAAGTAGAGGAGTGAATTAGTTTTCCTCACCTCTCTATGCATCTGTACCATAAGGCTGCAAAAATCCCTGTGTTCCAGATTGCTTTCATTGGCATACCATTGTTGTGGGCAGAAGTGCTTAGATTACCTGATTCGCTGCTAGTTTGCTTTTGTCAACTAATGAAATGAAACATAGACATGAGTTATTTAATTTATTGTTTTTAGTTTTAATATTCTAAATTGATTCACTCAACTGGAGATAGAGACTAGATTAAAAAAAAAAACACAGGGTCGTTTATTGTAGCTTTTGCTGATCCATTTACATTATTTCAATTAAGTTTTAATGAAATTGTAAAGAAGTAACACTAACCTGGATCAGAATGTTTGGCTTGAGTGAATATTTTTAACTTGGAATCTGTACCTAATATTTCTAATCATGACAACACAGGACTGAATCCTTTAATTTGAAATTAGTCAATAATTTAAAATTGGAGTTACAGAGTTTTTTGTGTTTTTTCTTCGCTGAACTCATAGAAAAATTGTAATAAATATGTGGGTTTATTAACAAAAGAAAACAGTTGAAAGTAGGGGAAATTGTGCTTTATACAATGCTCCATGCATGAACATTATAGGATTAATTGTGAACTATTACAGATGATATTTGTAACCATAAATATTATTCATTATTTTTCTTTGGATGCTAAAAAAGAAGGAAATCTCTTGCAACAAAGGGAATTATTAATGCTTGAAAGTGGTTTAATTAACTTCAAAAATTTTCTCAGACTTGACTTTGAAGAATGACCAAGTAAGGTATCATATAAGAGATGGTTCATTGATTGCCAGTGAAATTATTAATTCCAGTCGCAGGTCAGCCAAGAGACACAGTGAAGAAAGGTGTGCATGAAAAATAATGTCATTTTAGTGACAACATAAAGAAGAAGCAGAAGGCTTCACATACATTGATTAAGGCACAGTATCATGTGCTTTGTATGCCAGCACTCTTGAGGCAGTTTGTCCTCTCCAGTAAGAGGACTTTCTATAGTGCTCTAAGACACTGGGTCTCAATTGCTAGAGGACTGAGTCAGAATTTTTTCTGGTTTTTTTGTTTTTTTGTTTTTTTCCCCAGGTAATAAATTAAACTGTAATTAACGCTGTTTCAAAGACTAAAAGGAAAACGTGACATGAGCATTTAAATAGGGGCTGTCCTACTGGATAGAACTGAGTTCTCATGAAAAAAAAATATTTCCTAGGTCTTTCGCAGACTTTATAGAACTTAGTAAAAAGTGGTAAATTATTGTTTAGATTTTGCTCATGGTTTTAGCAAGAGCTGCCATAGCTTTTCAAAAAGAGATCACCCCCAAAATTGCTTGCCTTGTGTGCAAGCAAGCATAGGGGGTTTTTTTTGCTCTCTACTTCCACCTGCTGAAAATGTTTCGGTCTCCAATCTAATCAGCTCTTTACTCCTCTTCAGACCAGCTGTAGGAAATCAAATGGAGATAATAGTGTGAGTCAAGTTCAGGAAGTTTCAAATCTGATCAGAATCTCTGTTTGGCTACATTCTGCGTCAATGCCTGCAGTAGTAAGTTTCTAAAATACAGGAAATTACACTCTTGAGAATTAAATGTTCAAGGGATGCATCTCCATTAAAAAATTTGGTTTAGTTTGGGGTTTTTTGGTTTTGTTTTTTAACTAGTGATAAGGTGCTGCTCTGTTTCTTGGGTATGTTATCACATTCTCTCCATGAATGTTAAAACGATAAATGATTGTTGCCTTGTCAATAAGGGAGCATGAGATTTGGTTAGCATGTAGGGAAATGTGGTCTTTGCATTTTAATGTTGAATTTCATACTTTTCTCCTTGCTTATGAAACTCATGTCTTTGCTTTTAACTTAAACTTGAAATTGTCATGTAAATTCAGAACGCCAGTATCATGAATTATTGAGAAAGAAAAAAGATGAATAATGTGAGACTTGTGAGAAAGTTGCAGTGCCTGTGATTATAAGCTAAATTTATAAAGGAATATTTCTACATAAATATCTACTCTATTACTAAATATATACTGAATAGATTTCATAGTTTAGATCACTAATTTATATGAAAAGGCTTTAAGAGTTTTTCTGTGAGTGATTTTGACGTGGAAGTGAATATTAATACCAAAAGTGTGTTTCAGTATTTAACTGTTGTTCACTAAGCTGTTCTGTAGATCTGTTGTTTTATAGGCCTAAGAGATAGATGAAACTTTTAGTTTCCTGTACAAACATGTATATTTCATTAAACCACTAAGTTCATCAGTGCTTTTCAGCATATGTATCTGAAATAGGATGTAGGGGTTTTTTTGGGTTTGTTTTTTTTTTTGTTAGCCTTTCCTAGTAGGGAATTAATCCAGTATTTGATATGAGGTATCACCTAAGTGTTGCAAGTTGTCAAGGTATCATTTTTGCTGCTAAGTTATTGTAGAGTACTGCCTATCCAGTAGCACTGGCTTTGCTTTGGCTTTCCAGGAGAGGATACTGTGTATATTATATAAGGACATACATTAGAATTCACTGGAAAAGGTGTCTGGACTTGTATTTCTGTGTATTTGTACAGCACTGTAAATGAAAAAGTCTATCAAAATGATGTAATGGAGTTATGATAATTTATGACCAATAATGCCAAATGAACCAAATCATTAAGAAACCTATCGTGATATTTGTGTTCAAGGGGCTAATCCAAACCACGTGAATGGGCAAGAATGGCAGTCTTTGTAATCTGCTCAAGGTAATCATCATATTTCCTAATAACACTTAATAGACAGCCAAGGACCATCCCACTATGATGTGTTCCTGGCTTCATTGTTTATTTGTGATGATCTCAGTACCATGACAGGAGAAGCACAGGGCTCCTATGCTCACCTTGTGTCTGCTGAGAATGCCTGTGTTTGCTGATTACTCTTCTGCTGTTCATCTCTGGTGGCGCTGAAACTGATTTTAGCACTGAAGCCTCTCCTTTTACCTATGGCAGCATGGAATATTGTCTGCACAGCACAGGGGCTGTTCTTCTCTGAAATGACTCCAGTATGCTTTTAAATTAAGGGGGGATTTTTGTGCTCAGAGTGGTATATAAACCCAATGAGAGATTTTACAATTAAATGGCTCTGATGCTGATCTAGCAAATCATCCTGAGTCTCTACCCATTTCTGTATGTTCTGAAGCAGTGAAAAAAATGATCTGCAGCTCTCTGTATTCCATTCCTACTGCCAACAGCAACATTAACTAGGGTCAGGCCTTGTGGATTTTTAACCTTTGTGGTGCCCTGCTTTGCACCAGGAAGATGTAAAACATCAGAAATTTATTAGTTAAGCAATGTAAATATGCATGTTGCTGCCTTGTTTTAAAGTGTTACAAGACCCATAAAAATCCATGAAATATATTTATTGGATAAGAGAAGTGGAGTTGTAAAGCTTCTGAAGTAGATATTAGTAAAACCCATTCAGGCATTGAAAAATAATAAGGCAGAGTAGAAGCCAGGTCTTGGGAATTGACTGCAGACTTCATCAGCTGTTCAGAAAGTTCAGTTGGTCATTGAAAAAAAAAAAAAGAAAAAAGATGAAGTTTACATAGTGCAACATATGTATTGTTACCTGACACTTCATATATATTCTTCAAATCATTAGTGGCATACTCTTGCAGGATATTGACCATGCTTTAGAAATCCCAGGTATTCGAAACAAACTGATCTGTCATCCTGTCAATGTATCCTTCCTCAATTGCTTCTCAGTACAGGGTTTTTCCTTTAACTTATTCTTCAGCTTATTGCCAATTTTAAACAGCTTAAAAAAAGGAATTTCCGTAATTTTTCTCCAGATAACATTTTTGAATATCACTATAGGTTTCCTTGTTCCTTCATCTAACTTTACATTCTTTTAAGTTCATCAGATATTGCAGAATTTTACACTGCTAGTACCATCCTAGTATCGACTCAGAATCTCAGGTGTGTTTGCGTTCATCCACAATTTTTGCCAATTTTTATAGTCCTTGTCATCCTGTGCTCACTATTTACTGTCTTAAAATCATAAATAGCACTTGTGATTTAGGTTCTACCCAGACTGTGTGCCTTCTTTAAGTCACCATTATTGCTTTGTCTGCATAGTGAAAATAGCAACCTCTAACTCTAGCCCCTATTCATGTAAAATCCTTTGGATCTCATTGTTTGAAGACAAGAAACGTGGTTTGACAGAGCACAGAAAAGAGAATTCAACAACCTGGGTTTTTCCATGAGAAATACAGCGCAATTAAAAAAATTATTAAACCTAAGAAGCAGATATGTCCTATTCTATAACAGTTCGATTACCAAAGTTTCAGCAACATTCTTGTCACTCTTGAAAATTCCTGCAGACATATTCTTCAAACAAAATTGTACTTTCTACTGTTCATTTTTTATTAAATATTATGTTAAGGTAAAATGAGGTAGAGATTTGATGCTGTTAATGCAACTGAGATACAAATGATGTGCTAAAACTGCCAGAAACTCTTCAGATCTTTCAAGAAGTAAACCAGAAAAAGCTCTGGTCCCTGTTCTTGGTTACCAATTCTTATTTACTTTTGACTCATCCATATGACTCATTTTCTTTACTTCTCCAGATTTCAGTCACACCTTTGGAACATAATATGTTCACTTTTTTAAGTGAATAAATTATGAGCACATATTGTACAAGATGCTTTTTAATTTTAATTAGAAACAATAAACCATGTATCTGCATTCCTATCTGCTACATTAGATTGAAAATGAAGAGCTATGTTAAGGTGTTCTGTGAGACAGAAGTGATACCATAGAAAAGCCTGCATATATTATTTCAAATTTGATTTGTAATTTGGAGAAGATATTATTGTTATTAATTTCTGCAAGAGGAAGAAAAGAGATTCATTTTTCATGCCCTAAATCTTTCCTCTTCATCCTCTTATCATCAGTGTTTGCATCCACACAGAAAAGACTTCCCATCACCTGGTGATCAGAGTGTATTGCTTTTAAAAAAATTATCCTAGCCAGGTTCACAAATATTTAGCACCCAGTGCGTTGCACTACCAAGAACTTCTCATTGCTGGCCCAATCCACAGCTGAATCCACAGAAAGGAAAACAAAGGCATCAGTTGAATTTAGCAGTGTTTAAATTACTGTCTCATGTAACTACAATGTGAATAGCTGAAACATGATATTACATAGTTATTAATGCCTATGGAAAATTAGGAAAATTTGAAACAAATATTGAAAAAATTGTTACTTGATTTTTTTTAATTTGAGAAAATATCTAAGGAAAAACATCCATGGTTTACCCATTTGTCTGTTGTATTTTGCTTGAAATAATTTATTTCTTTCTATTCCATCCTACCATTCTAATTACTTTCGGCAAAGCTTTGCTTATTTATTTATGACCAATCCCAGCACCTTAAAGAAAGGATAGCTACAGGAACCAATAAGCAAGAAAGAATCAGACCTTGTATCTATGTGTTTGCTTTGTGAAAATGTTCCTGGTGATTCTAACTAACTGAATTCCAGGAATAGGGATGCAAAGGCATTTTATAGAATTACTAACCTGCCATAGCAAATAAATAAACACCAGAATAAACAAATTTACCAGAATTGTCTGAGTGGTTTGATGGTAGGGGCACACTAAGCCTTGAGAACAGTGTCCCCTTTGCCAGTTGGTAATCCTGCCACTTACCTGATTACTCTTACTTATGCTGATGGACCCAAAGAAATGGATTGCATAGTGCTTCTGCACACACTCATGAAGTGTGGAAAATGTTTTGGCTAAACAATGAAAGAACAAGGACATTAGAAATGTCTGCTTGTCATTGTAGTTCCTCCTAGAAAACACAGCAAAGCAGCAATCACTTTAGATCTCTGTAGAGTGGTGGGACATTTCTGTACAGCTGGGCAGTAACCATCCCACTGTCTCACAACATTCTTCTTTTGTTTCAAGGTAATGTTAAAAATCCACAAAGAGATTTTCAATTTGATTTCTGTCTTCCAATTGCAACAGTACTTTAATAATACTCTGGAAACTCTTAAATATATTAATTTTTTAAACTCTGTTGCTATTTCAGCAGAAACGCAAGTTCCAACACTGACTTTCAAATTAGAAAAAGGTTCTAGAAACTCATGGCATTTTACAGTTTTAAAAATAGTGCTGTTGGAAGAGCATTAAAAGTTGAGTGTTCATCAATTTAAAATGCTAAACTTCTATAATCAGCCATTCAAAGAATATTATATAATCAAGATGGTAGCCCCTTATTATGGTGTTTAGCTAATGGACTGCAGCTCTTATGACTCTAATCATTAGTTTAGGGATTTAGCTATATAGAGAATAGGCACAAAATCCTTCTTTAATCTTCTTTCTTTCACTAAAATTGTGACCACTGTAGGATATTAAGGTAAAAAAGTGATATTTATAATGGTTTTGTGAAAGTCCATTTTAGTAATATGAGTTAGGCAAATCTGCTTTTGAGTCTTAGGATAGTAAATTAGATATTTACAGTTGATGAAGAAGAAGCTGTGCACTGCATAGTAACCTTTTAATACAGTGGCTTGGCTTTATGCATAATGTATATATAAAATAGAATCTTTCATATTAAAACAATGTCCTTGTCCAATTGGTAATATACTTCTTGTATCTCTGACACAAATGTGAAAAATAGGTTTGAGTTTTCAGAATTTGTGGCTGCTTAGCTCTGGTGATCCTTAAATTCTCTATAGCTGGTTTTTAACCAATCTAATATTTACATGTGGGCCCTTCATCTGTTAAATGGCAGCACAATCCAGATAATAGTCTCAGTTGTGACAGATCTAAATTTTTTAGTATACTGTAAGAGAAAAATATGGTTGTAATTTGTGTAGTGTTGGCTCTGATCCCGGTAAAGATTGACTTTGTCTTATTGTATATAGTTAGTGGAGAAGATGTGTTAATCTTGATGCATATGTGTCAGCTAAATCAGAACTAAGTAAATTTCACAGGTTTTAATTTAATTTTAAACTTATCTTGATTTTTTTAAAACCTTGTTTTTAGCCTACTGGTTTTGCCTGTTCTTCCCTAGTATTTAAGCAGTTTGATTTCAGTCATTCAGATGCCGGAAGGCAGAAGTAAGCCCTACTATTCACTAGTGGGCTGCTGCAGGGCTCCATTTCAGGGCCTGTCCTCATCAACCTCTTCATCAATGACTTGGACACGGTCTTGAAGGAATTCTAAGGATGTTGGCAATGGTACTAAATTGGGAGGAGCTGTTGACTCTTTCAAATGCAGAGAAACCCCACAGAGAAACCCCGACAAATTAGAGAGATGGGCAATCATGAACTGTATGGAGTTTGAGAAACACAAGTGCTGGATTCTGCAGCTGGGACAGGGCTGAGAGAGTGTCCAAAGGAGAGCCACGAGGATGGTGAAGGGTCTGGAGAGGCAGCCTTATCACAAGTAGCCTGAAGATGTGTCAAGGGAGGATTAGGCTGGATATCAAGACGATTCTTCACCCAGAGGGTAGTTGGGCACTGGAAGAGGCTCCCCAGGGCAGTGGTCACAGCACCAAGCCTGGAAGACTTTAAGAAGCTTTTGAACATTGCTGTCAGGCACATGGTGTGATTTTTGGGGCCAGGAGTTGGCCTTTGATGATTCTTCTAGTTCCCTTCCCATTCAGAATATTCTATGATCTCTGATACTTGTGGTGTATTTTACATGAATATAACTACCGTATACCTTGTTTCCATTAAATTTGATGATGTAATCTTATCTTCTGTGACTGAAGCAAAAAGAGATTTTAAATTTCTTATTTTGAATCAGAAAGCACAGAATAAATAAATTTCACAAAGTTAATCTTGAAGGAAAAATTTGTCACTATCAATATGAACAAGAAGCGCAAAAAGTAGGAGTTTCATCAAATTATGAGTCACAATTTCCTCAGTTTATTTAGCACATTTCAGTTGTTACAGAGGGCATAGTACAACAACACCAGTAGTAACAGAAGTATTAAATATTTAAGCATTAGCCATGTGTCTGAGAAGCAAGCTGGTTAGCTTTGTGTAGACTGTGGATGCAGAAACTGAGGAACAAAACCAGAGAGGCACAGTTCATTCTGATAATACAGAGTAAAACCTCATAGGCTCAGCTGTCATCTTCTTTCTTCTAAAGCTCCCACAGCACATACAGAACTCCTCTATTAGCATAGGAAATACTTGTGTTACTGTCAGTTGTCAAATCTGTCCTGTGAGGACCAGAGGCTCGACTCGATGATTCTGATGAGTTCCTTCCAATTCAGCACATTTTATGATTCCTATTCCTGGCACTTTTACTGTGATTTGCTGTCAATTTGCTCTGCCACGAATCTTTTTGGCTTCAAGGGGCCACTCATAATGAACCGTATTTCATAACAGTAGGTGCACAAGAATCTGTCATGGCAGTTGATAATTTTTGTTGTTTTTGATCAAGTATTTGACGAACTTAAGTTTACACAGCATTATTTCAATAAACATTGCACCATGCTTCTCCGAATAGATTATCTCCATCCTGAAAAAGTGGAAACATTTGGATAGCACAAAAGCAAGCAAGTCAAACTTTGTGGTTAAGTTGCTTAATTAATGTGCTGATGCAGACTAATATTGAAAAAGTCTACCATTAGCTCTCTAAAGCTTCTGGCATGCCTGGATGCCTTTATTAATATCCAAGGCATGGTGAACAAAGAACAGTTCAATAATGCTATTTTGGCCAATGATGTAATTCAGTCAAAATTAGACTCTTCTATTGGTTTGGCAGAGACTGAAACTCTTTTCATTGAGTAGTTCCCAGGTATGTGATGTGCATGCTGCTGTACTGGCAGGCAGTAGCAGCACTGCCTAGAAAGCAGTTGAAGAAAGGTGGTTGACTGATCAGAAGTGTGACTGAGCTTTTATTGTTAATATTCCATGCTGTCAGCATGCCATATAAACGTATTCTTTAAGATCCTTTTAAAAAATAATATTAAAGTAATTGAAGTTCCAACCAATCTAAAGGTGTTATGCTCTGAAAGAAACAGATCAAGCTTTTTTATAGTAAATGTGAAATTCAGATGGTCCACATCACCAGTGTGCCAAACTTAGCACTGTGCAGGAGAATGGTCTACGAGAACTTTATGCATTCACATTTGAGAAAAGAAGTGTGGGTAAGAGGGAAAATTGTTGCCTTGTTCCAACTCATAGTATTGTAACAATCCCAAGGAGTTTTTGAGCACAATACATTTGGTACTGAGAAAGAACTATCAAAGAAGTTAGATTGGTTTGTAATAGAGCCGAGAATATTCACACATTTTGTGGAGTATGTATTTTACACATCATATAATTGGAAACAGAATTATAGGGTGAGCTGCAAGTCGTGGAAAAAGAATTATAATGATTTGAACATGCTGTAACTCTTTCTGAGGGTGGAAAGTAATAGAAGTATCAAACTGAACAACAAAAAACCTGAATTTCTTACATTACATTTAAAAAGAAGCATTCAAGTTTTATTCTTGAACACAAATAACAAAGTTACAGAATGCATATTTGAAAGAAGAAAAAAAATCCCAGGTAAATTGAGTAAGTTGAAGTGTAAAACAGCTATATATGGTTTTCAGGCTGTTAGCAGTAAGAAATGGTATAGCAGAACCTTAGAAAGAACATAAATATCACTATAGGGGGTCTCTCTTTGTAAATGCTTCCAAGAACATGGGTTGGTATGATTAAAAACCAGTAAATGACAAAGAAAATGAAACAAAAGAATCGTGTTTAGTGTTACACATACAGAGTTCCTGAAACTAGGTGTATAAAATATACTAAGCTTGGCCAGTGAGTGTGTATTTTGATCTTATGTGTACTGCAAACAGTTTTTTCAGCAGTGTATTCAGGCACTGCATAGAATAGCTGGTGCTTGACTGAAGTGTATTTTTTTGATAGATGTCTAGTTTTCATTTGAAGACATCGAGAGGTAGAAAATGAATTACTTTTCTTGGTAGGTTTTTCCTAATAGTTACCTTGAATTTTCCTGGCTTTGGCTTCCAGCTATGGAGTTGTATTAAGCCTTTTTGTGCTAGAGACCTGTAGAAGCCCATATTTTTTCTCTTTGGAAGTGCTCGTATACTGCTGTCAAGTCACCTTTCAAATTTTCTTTGATGAACTGAGCAGACTGACATCTCTGAACATTTTTACAAGCAGCAGTGAAATACATTTTTTACCTCCCTTTGAACGGCTTGAGATCATTCTTTAAAATGCCAACCCTCAATATCATTTACCATGCTACCATTTTTTAGCTCATCACCCATAATTTTCTAATTTCTTAATGATTGATATGTTGTATAATATAATCCCTAAATTTAACTTCCAAGGAATCATAGTTACATTTATATTTGACTAATGACTTTTGCTTGAAAGCTGCTTTGGGCATATATCTGCTAATCCATTCTAAATTCAAATTAGTCTAAGCTTTGGAAATACTGTGTAGACCTAATAGAATCATCACAGAATCATAAAATGGCTTGGATTGGAAGGGACCTTAAAAATCATCCCGTTCCAACCCCCCTGCCACGGGCAGGGACACCTTCCACTACACCAGACTGTTCAGAGCTCCATCCAGCCTGGCCTTAAATCCTTCCAGGGATGGGACATCCACAGCTTCTCTAGGCAACCTGTTTCAGTGTCTCACCACCCTCACAGAGAAGAATTTCTTTCCAATATCCAATCTAAACCTACTTTCTTTTGGTTTGGAGCCATACCCCCTTGCCCTGGACTATCTGCTTTTGAAAATAGTCCCTCCCCATCTTTTTTATAGGCTCCCTTCAGGTACTGGAAGCCCAGAAACAGGTCACCCCAAAGCCTTCTCTTTTCCAGGCTGAACAATTCTCTCAGCCTTTCCTCACAGGAGTGATGCTCCATCCCTCCAGTCATCTCTGTGACCTCCTCTGGACTCACTCCTACAGGTCCCTGTCCTTCCTGTGCTGAGACCCCAGAGCTGGATGCAGCACTGCAGGTGGGGTCTCACCAGAGCAGAGCAGAGGGGCAGAATCCCCTCCCTCCCCTGCTGCCCTCGGTGCTCTGGATGCAGCCCAGGACATGTTTGGCTCTCTGGGCTGTGAGTGCCATGGCTGGGGCGTGTCCAGCCTCTCCTCCACCAGCACCCCTGAGTCCCTCTGGGCAGGGCTGCTCTCCATCTGCTCATCCCCAGCCTGGATTGATACCAGGGGTTATCCTGACCCAGGTGCAACACCAGCACTTGATCTTGTTAAACCTCATGAGATTTCCATGGACCTCATTCCATGATCCTGATAAGGGTGGTTTTAAGTGGCAGGCACCTTCCTTTGCAGGTCTGCTCATAACTCCCAAATGTGCTCTATTTGCTTGGTTCTCACACTCCTTTTCAGCTGTTGTGAATTGTCTGGCTGTTTTAACTAACATTTGGTTGGGTAGAAGAACTTCTCTGTCTGGGGATATTGCTGGAACCTATTCTCTGCAGATCACAGAACTGGTATCTTGAGTTCCACAACAGGTAGATGTCAGCATATCCAATTTTTTTTTCATTTTTTGTTCTTGTTTGAATCTAATGATTTTCAGTATCATTCTTTTCTTTAGCATGGCTTAAAGAGTCAAACACTTACCAATTGTATTTCCACATTATCTTACCATCACCTTTTTATTGGTATCCTAGACATACCAGATATTGGCATTTTTATTGGTATCCTAGACGTACCAGAAAATTTAATGCTTATGATGCTTCTCAGGATCATATATTGAGCTTTAAGAACAAAACAAGCACTATATTTAGGCTGTAGTCTCATCTTTCCTAGGATCTTAACCTCTTCAACAGCATCTTATAAACAAATATCGAAGGAGAAAAGCAGAACAGAATGATCCTTTCCTTGCGTGTGCACTCAATGGCATTAGCAATTTCCTGAGGAATTGCATTCCAGATCATTGTGCTTAATAGCCACTAATGGATTTATCATGTCTTTCCTAGAGACCTTAAATATCTGGCTTTTGTTGTGCTCATTAAGGTATTCCAACAGGTCACAGTAACGACTGTATTACCTTTTTCAGATTGTTAAAAAGAAACAATAATATTTAACAAAGGTGTTAATAAAAACCTCACTCAACAAGGCATATTCTGGGTTAACATGTAATTTTTTTCTTTATGTTGGTGTTTTTGTTTCTTTGGTTGTTGTTTTTTTTGTTACTGCAGTGAGTGGGCAAGAGTCTTTCCCACTATGACTTTTGTTGTAGCTTTTAGGATCTATAAAACCTTAGAGCTACTGAAGGGAAATGCGACTCCCGTACCCACAGAAATAAGTGCATTTATAATTATCTTTGTGGCCTGGAAAGTCAAAACAAAGATAGTGTACCCTGTCAGTCTCCTCACTCACTGTATCTTAGTGATCCCTTCACTGCTGTAGGGAAGAGTTACTGACAAAGCAAACGAAATTGGGTGCTTAAGGAGGGAAGAGGGTAGATGGCACTCAGAGAAAAATCTCTTGTTGCTAATCCAGCCTCAAACTTAGTCCGCTCTGATGCTCCGAATGACAAGCAATAAAAAGAGACAATAGAGGATCCTACCCAAAGGCATCTTGCAGTCATATTTTGACCAGTTGCTTCACAATGATGAGAAAAGTCCTACTTAAGGTTAACTGAAATTATCCCCAGATCACCAAAAATATAATCAAAACAGCTGTAGTGATGGTAGTAAATCTTCCCAGGATGCCCAACAAGTTTGTAGGGTCCTTTGGGGCCATTTAACAATCACGGGATGAGGAGAGTGGGCAGGAATATGAAAGACAGAGAGAGCAGCTCTATCTGTGCCTTTTGACATAGCTGCCCCAGGTGCTGATGCTCCACAGCGCCGTACAATCGTGTCCCACCTGTCAGGAGTCAACTTCTGTTGGCCTGTCAAATTGAAATTTTGGCATCCTTGCCTTCATGAAGTGTCCTTAGCTTCATTTCGAAGGGCAACCATAAGCCCAGGCTTGAAATGAGACCTATGCTCCCAAATTAAGGTTTCTGAGTCTCCTGATGGTGGCAATCTGTTTATCATTGCAGACATGGAAAAATTAATCAATAATGTTTTCTTCAGCTGTATTGCTTTTCAAACTCATTCCAACTCTACCGGTAGACTTTCCCCAAGATCAGGAATCTGTTGAAGTCTGGAAATGAAAATTGGATACCCAGAGCTGCTTACACCAGCTTTAAATTATCTTCTATAACTTTTGCTAACTGCTGCACTAATTTCATCCCTTGCGTTCTCAGATTTCAATTCCAAACCCAGCCTTCAGTGAGGTGGCAGAGTAAGGACTAAACGAAAAATTAAAACTAAGGCACTTTTATCTCCTGATGTCAGCTGTCAGCTTTGCTCATCAGCCTGATAGGATTTAGCAATGGTTCAGGCTGCACAGCTCCAGTCTCTCTAAACCTGAACATTAACCTCAGTTCTATCTCTTATCTTTTAATGCAGACTTGATATCTACTTTTGCCTCTTCTTAAACTGAAAATAAGATATTCAAGTAATCTAGTGGTTAATAAGCCAGTCTCTGTAGCTCTTATTTTCCTTGGGTTTTTCAGTCATCATCTACAGCACCAATACCATCTGAGACTCTGGTATGTCCAAGTTATGTTTTGGAAGTTAGCAGCACTGTTTGATTTTATTTTGAAAAGTGGTTTCTAATGTCTTGTGCTAATACTATTTGGTTGCCTCCCATTAATATCCTTAATGGATTTTACATTGGTTTAATCTCCCTTGTTCGTACATCCTTCAAACTGAACCTTTTTTTGATAATGAATGGCTTTCCCAAGTTAAGGAATTACTTTGTTTGGTGGTTGCAGATTGCATTGAAAGGATGGCATTTTACAAAGTTCTGTCAGCTTATTATTCACGTGCCCTAATGTGCCATCTGTGTTTTGAGCTGATTTTTATTTCAGAAATTGTTTTTGTAAGAATTTTGAGTGAGTAGCTGGATTTTTCTGTGCTGGCCTACACTAAACCCCATAAAATCCACGGTGCTGTTCAGTGACTTGCAGACCCGTAGCTGTTGCTGTCAGTGCAGGTTTGTTACAGGAGGTCACAGATGAGCCATATCCAGCTCTGCCCATAGGTGTAGCTCCTGCCCTGCATGTACCAAACAGACCCGTGGGTGTCGGGGACCTCTCTGACCCACGAGGTTTGGAGGAAATGCAAAGCATTGTGGTGTGGACACTCACATCTGTTCCCCAAAGCCAGTTACAATACGTGCTCAAATGGTAAGGAAAAGTGCAAATTTCTACGGTCAAGTAACTATCAATAAGGAGGTAAAAATAAATTTTAAAAAAATAATAAGATATATGTTTACATTTTATGAATCTATGAGAACAACAAAGTCTGCATATAACCAATATTATCCAATAACAAAATTATATTCTGAAGAATGCTTTGCCTTTTAATCTGTTTAAACATACAATTTGTACATGAAAAAAATATCAGGCAATGCCAGCGAAAATAGACTCCACTTTTGGGAAAACCCCCTAGATTTATAAATTTATGATTTATGTTTTATATAATGTCATTTTCATTAGTATTAAGCAGGGTGGGGGGTTTTTTCCAAGACAAAAAAAAGACAGTCATTTTATCTACAAACCAGTTTAAGAGAATATCTGAAATGTTAGTGAATTGGAAATGTCATCAAAGTATGCTTTGAACTGTCAATGCCAAATTGCAATGAAGAAACATTATTTTAGCAAAATGAAGGAACATTACATGATCTAATGAAAGTTTCCCAGTGACGAAATGTCAGTTTAGCATAAAGAATTATCACTTCCACTGTCAGGACTAGAAAGGAACTGAAAATCGTACTTTTGTGAGAAAAAAAATTGTGATTTTTTCTCCGAAGGATTTTTCAGTTGTATTTTATAAAAGGTATGAAGAAAGGTATTTGCAGAGCCAATAATGCGTAAAATCATGCAAAAATTATTTTGAGATTTTTTTAGTGAAAAGATATGTAATATGAAGTATTTAAGTCTCTTTTTTTTTGGTAGGGAAGTCTGTTTTATTCAAATAGGATATTTTTTTCTTGAAAACTTGACTGTAAAAAGTATTGTTTCATTTTTGTTTGGAATGGATTTTTTTCTCTTTGTGTGATTAATTTTTCACATGCTTTAATTCTTTCCTCCAGAGTGTTAGTATAGATGAAGAGAAAAGGAAACATTCCTTGGAAATAATAAGTTGTCGGGTTTCGCTTTTGTTTCCCATGCGGCATATGGATATGTTTAAAACATAACATAATACTGCTGGAGAATGCTTTTAGAATATAGATAGGTCAGACAAAAACATTTTCAAAACTAATTGAGTCCAAAGTGTACGAAGATAAATGGTTCATTCTCAGATTTTATCTTCTGGAGATTCATAAATTCCACTCGCAAGCACAAAGCTGTATGTATTGCAAAGGATTGTTTTTTTCAGTAGTATCTGTCAAGCCCAGAGATAAGAGTCTGATAACAAGACCATTTACTCCAATGCTGAAATAGAATGTAGAAAGCTGATTTTAGGTTCTTATTTTCTAAAAGTCTTGACTCCAGCATTAAACTTACTCTATACACATCTGCATACTCAATAAAGAACTCTTCAGATAAATATTGGTACCTGTGAGGAACGTTGAACTTGAAAGAAAAATTCCCTCATTATTTAATCTGTTATCATTTAGTATTGTTGATGCTAAAACCATCAAACATAGCTTTTTAGGGGGGCAGGGGGAAAAACCCACAAACTTCTTGAAATGCAAAAGGAAGTGTATGAACAACCCACTATTAATCCAGTAATAATGACCTAAGGAGGGATTTTAATTCCATACATGCTATGTATGTTAACCAGAAAAGGAAGGTCTAGGAAGGCGTGCCCCTATGATAAACAATGCTAGAAAAATGTTAACAATGGGTGAGGAGAAGACTGAAGTACTCAACAAAAGTTGAATGAAAGTTGCATCCAGTAAGTGCTTTGCCACCTCGGACCTTTTCTCCCAGATTCATTCAGCTGGTAGACAGTGGTATACAATAGTTTCTTTCCAAGCAGGAGGAGAGAATGATCTCCTTTCCTTTCTCTATATTTCCCACATTAGTCAAAAGAATAGGAATTCTACTCAACAAATATATATATTCAGGAGGCTGATTTTTGCCAGAAATGAAATTGAGTCTAAATCACTAAAAAAGGAAATTTAAAGAGATACAAGAAGTTCTGCGTGGAGAATCCAAAACCAGTGAGGATCATCATCTGTTGTGATTGCTTATTTTAACATTTGAGTAGGTATTTTTTATTAGTGACTCATAGAACAGTTTGGGTTGGAATGGACCTTAAAGATCATCTTGTTCTAGCCCCCCTGCCATGGGCAAGGACACTTCACTACAGCAGGTTGTTCAAGCCAGGCTTCATGGTTTCCATAATTGGCATGGACAGCTTATACTGCTCTTATCTGTAGGTTTGATGCAGGCAGCAGTAATTAGGCCAAATGAAACAACAGGGAATACATAATTCTGTTCTTGGAAGTGTCTCAATTAGCTTTGATAAATGGGATACAGAGAGAAGCCTGACTCATCTGGAAATAAGAAGTGTGGCAAGAAATGCTAGATAAAGCTCTTTAAAAGAAATGTAGCTTTATGCCACTGAGTTTGGAGCATGATGACAGTGGGATATCAGCTATCCGTTCTTCACATGCTGAAAGGCACTGTGTTTCTTACTGTTATGGGGAAAAATCCTGAAAGATGGGAAGGAGAAGTTATGAGAGAACTAAGAAGAAAAGCATGTAAGATCCAGGACTAATAAAATCTGGCATACAATTTAAAACACTATTTCTTATGGCAAGATTGATTCATAAAGTGGATTTGGAGCTGACCAAGTTCTGATAAAATATGGAGATATAAGCAGAAAAAGCGTTTGATAGTTTGGTTTAGCTGTGTTATGTTAGGGATCCACAATATCAGAGTCAAGAGTGAACTTGGAGTCTTACTGGTACAACCTCTGCAACCTGTGAGCAGTGAAACCCCTGCACCCACACCTGTGCACTCACTGTGTGGAGCAGTGACCACGGGGCAATTTCAGGTGGGAAGGGACCTCAGGGGGTCTATGCGCCGTCCTGCTGTGAGCAGCAGGATCAGCTCTGAGGTCGGACCAGGTTCCTGAGGGTTTTATCCTGCTGGGTTGTCAAAATCCCCAGGGTGAAGAGTGCACAGCCTCTCCAGGTAATCAGCTCCACTCCATGATTGTCCTGTAGGAATCGTAATGGAAAGTACACCTAGCACTAGTGGGCTATATTGGAAGGGAAAGGAAACAGGTAAAGATTCTGTATGGAACTGTTAGATGCAGTGTTGCAAGCAGAAATTTAAACCCAAAAGATGTGTTTGAAATGCTGGTCCACCTGCAGATTCTGAGCAACACAGAAGCGATGAGAATGCCTGCCCTTACAAGGATTTACCATCCGCTATTTGCAAATGTCTCCATCTGGTTTAATGCCAGGAGAGTGCCAAGAAAATAAAGGTTTATTCGCCATCTGTCACTCCCACGTGTGTGCTTTTGAAGGTGCTTTTGAATTTGATAACATTGATTCACAGCTCAGTCCAGTACATGAGTCATCATGAAACTGAGGACTTGAAAACGTAAATAGTGAAATACAATATTAACTTTTTATCTTGCGGTTTAAGTGCTGAGGCCACTATTTTCCTGATAAGGAAAACTCCAGTTTGTGTGAGACTTAGGATTAATAAATAGTAGTATTATGACTGTATTTTATTCAGTTATGGATATGCTGAATGCAAAGCAAGACAAAATTAGCAGCTTGGCATAGAAAATCTTATCTTCAGAACCTGATCAGAATATTAACTGAGGAGATCTTATGTTCTGTGAAACATCTGCACACACTGCAATCTTAAATTTAAATATTAAAAACTAACCCAAAATGGAGCTGCAGAAATTGCAAGTTCTGCTCAGGTAGAGGAGGGTGTAGCACAAGGAAGAACTTTTGAGCTAGACCTCAGTAGTTTCTATTAGAACCATAATCTTAGGTCATCCTGGATATCACCAAAGATAAGTTATCCTGAGAATCCTTCCTCATCCTCTTATCACTAAGAAAGTATAGGGAAGAACTTGTTGATAAGTATTCTTTTAGCAACCTGCTACACATTGTAGATCCCATTTGTTGAGTTGTGACTGCAGCCATTATTTCAGCACAGTTAATAAGCCTCCCTGAATGGGATTTTGATTCTGGTGTGTTTTGTTCAAATTTAATAGAAGAACAATCGTCAAGAATACAAGTATTTAAAGAATATCCTGAAGAATAATTGTTCATTTACATGGAATAGGTGGATGGTGGTGTTTAATGGACTTTCAGACAATTGCAACTCCAGTTCGTAGTTTTGATTCTCCCAACAGCTGTAATATTTTCTCCTAGTAATTAGGGTGAATAAGTTTGGCCATCATCAAACTTCAAAAAAAGCTGAGTTAAAATCTGCAATGATGAAGAACTACATGAAGGACTATTGTTTCTTTCCAGGGAATCTAATAGGGATGAGAATAGAGAAGGTTTCTATTTGGCTGTCTAACTGCTGCATCCTGGTCCTTGCACTTAAAAGCTTCACAGTTCCACCTAGGATAAGGAATCCCTACAGATTCATGAGACTCCAAGACCCGTAGTTTCCTCTCCCAGTCACAGCAACGATGAGAAGGTATCTGTTCTTTGCACACTGTTTCGGTGGTCTCCTACTCTTACTCTTTTGCATGACAGGGTTCCATAGGAACAAGATGAAAGTTCAGCATCCGTAGTACATTGCAGACCCACTCATGTTCTGGGATGGCACTGGAGACAAGTGGAGTCTCTCAGTGGAAGTCCCAGGAGATGCTCAACCACTCACTGCATTCTCAGGAAGGAATGCAAACGTGGATGCAAGTGGTAGCCTGCAGAACCTTAGCTGGAGACAGCTGTGCAGCAGTGGATACTGAGATCATTCTAATTTGACTTTACCAATAGGGAATGGACACCTTCAGTTTTGCCTTGACCCACACACCTTTTCACAGTACCAAAATGGTCCAAAATTGAAGCAAGAAGCTTAAATAGACTTTGACTGGAGAGTTGGAGGACCATAAGTATGCACAGGGTACGTGTGTGTATGTGTAAATGTATGTGTACACAAACACATGCATGGTTATAATTAAAAGACACAACCTGCTTTTTGAATTCTACTTTTCCTGCCTAAGCCCTGTGATAAGAATGTCTAGGTCAAGTAGTTCTCAGTAGTCACAAGTGCCTGTGGGTGAAAATGCTATTTAAATAAAAGAGGAGCTGATGCTTAGGGCACTATATTTTAACTAGAAGTCTCAAAATGCCACCTTTGTTAATAATTTCATATGACCTTGAGCAAATTGTACTTATCCTAAGTGAACAGTGCTTAATTTTGCACGCAGTCCTCCTCGTGAAGTTTAACTGGACCACTTTAATGATCAGTGTGAAGAGCACTGAACAGAGATGGGGTTAAAAAGTTGCTCACATTCTAAAGAAAGAAAGGGTTAATATTTCTTAACATTCTCTTAATGTTATACATCTGTGGCTTCTCATCTGCAAAGTGTGGAAAAAGTCCTTTTATATGTAATTTGTTTTGCCCAGACTCCAATCCTGCTACTTATATCAGCCAAATATATCCCTACATGGTTTAAAGATCTACTGATCTTGACCTTACAGGGTCAGGTGTTAATTTGTGAGACCTTAAAAAATGTATTTGGGATAGCAATCATTTAATATGTATACAAAGCTAGACACTATAGCAGTGGAGCCACAACATCTGTATTTACAATTTTAATCCAGGCAATGCTTCAGCTCTGACCTGTACAATATAATGAAATTCCAAAGCACAAGTTTTGTTCAAAGAACAAAACAATACAAAAGTTAGAGTAAAATGAACCCCAGCTTGTTCTTGTAGCTAGATTAGCTATTGTAACCTGCTGGAGGCATGTTTTCATCCCCCAAAGAAAGCAGTGATTCACAAGGGTCTGCAGAAGTCATGCCTTGAAGAAAATTGCCTGTCAAAAGAATAAGAGTGTGTATTTTACTGTATGGAATCTGGTTTACATTCTATAGGAGTTCCCCAGGACGTTCTCTTTGTAATTTTTGGGCGGGGGTTAATATAAAAATCATTTAAAATTTGCATCTCAATTGAAGCCTCTAAATGAACTGAACAGGAGGAAAGAGCAGGTTCTTGCAAAAATACTTTATTGTTCTTTTGATGAATAGAAATGTGTATTTTCTTGACACTCTGGAACTTTCACAGAAAAAAACCCCCACAAACATTTGGGAAAACAGTTTCTTAAAGGGACGTGTGGTGATTTTTTTGAGTCCAGAGCAGTAGTTAATTTTGTTATTTCCCTGAGGAGGACGATTTGATGAAGTAGTTCTCAGAGGCAGTTGTAAACCTATTTTGTTTATGACATTACTCATTCTTCCCAAGTTTCCTAAAGCATGCCTTTTTGACCTATACACTTGTTCTTTCCTTCCTGTGGTTCTTGGAGGGATTTGTAATGTGCAGTGTACATTTCAGTGGCAGGAAAAGTTGTCAGTTTCCAGATGAGGAAACACAATAACACTTCATCATATTATGTTTGGTAAGCACACAGCTCCTAGGGAGAGGCAGCTAGCCCCATGAAGTACAAATGAAATATCTGGGATCATGCTAACCTGCAACTCTGAAATACAGCCACTGCATAAGAAATAATAATTTCTGTGTAAATGGTCAGGTCTGATGGTTTCATCAAAAGAGAATAGAGGGAAAAAAAAAAAAATCAGAGCCCCTTCAGCTGTGAGGAGCACTAGAAAGTGAGGGTACAAAACCAGACTGTTGCTGAGTTACTGGAATTATTAACTTAAGAAAAATCTAATTGTGAAAATCTCAGTAAAAGCACGTGTTGCTATAGTATAAATAGCAAGAAATAAGATCTAGGGAGTTCAGTTCACCATGGTGGAGTAAGTCATCGCTGAATTAATTATTTTAAATTTGACAAATGTAACAATTTACTGTTGTTGTGCACAACATTAAAAAATCCAGTAAATTAAATACTCCAGTGTAACATTGAAACCGCTGATACTGTTGAAGCAGTGGAAAATGCGGAAGGGATATATAGTGAGCAAAAGATTAGATATGTGTTACAAAATAATAGATATGTGTTAATGAAGACAAATTGTATAGTACAAGATTTTCAATTTCATAGTGCCCCTATGATGTTTTTCACTACTTAGCGGGTGGTGCTACAGGCTTAGAACAAGTAATTAGATTTTTTTTAGATTTATTTCCAGGCCAGTGTTTTCCCAGGGCTGTGCACTGCTTTCTAATGCATTGCTTTGCCCTATAACTCTTACTGGGGAAATGTGTAATTATTTCAGCTTGGTCTCTCGTCGGGGTACCAGCATTCTCTGTCCTGCGCCTCTTCTGCTGCTACTTAATATATCAATACATTACAGAATTTTCACGGAAATGGGTTCTGGTAGTTTCTGCCAATCTTCAAGCTTCATGTCCCAACAACCTCGACTATCATATCTGAGATTTTTTTTCTGTCAAATGTTTGAATCTATTATTTTATTAACTATGGCTATTACTACACTGGTGATATTCCTAAGGCCTTTTACAAGCTGCATTAAAACCCAAATCTTAATGTACACAAGAACAACAGAAGCAACCTGGACAGCCTGGGCAGTGTCTGCAAAGCAGAGTCTGCTACCTCAAAAATTCAAGGTATTTACATGTCCAAAAGTCAGTCTGAGATTCCCAAGAGGATCCCTAGGTGAGAAGAAAAATAAATTCAAAACCGATTCATAGTGAAATAGATCAGCCTCTGAAGGTTTTCCAAACGTCATTCTCAATTCATGCAATTGTGATCTTTATTGCTACCTGTAAAAGAAAATTATTGTGAGGCTTCATGGGACATAAATAATTAAAAGCTGCTTTTATTGACCAAGCCAAAGGCAGGGTTAAGTTGTTTTAAGTGTGTGCCCTGGTAATGGGTGAAAAACAATTTCTGCGTGGAAAAATGTAATTATTATTCTTATTGACATGACAAATATGCATATGAAAGGAACTTAATTTCACCATTACTACTGCTAATGTTATTTTTAAATTCATTTATAGCTACCTGTGTATGTCAAACTGTTTCTAATGTATAATCTTTTAGAGAACTTTTTTTTTAACAATTTGTTGACTTTTCAGCAAACTCTGACTCATTAAGCACAATGAGAGATCATATTTTCCTGTTTTCTCACCTCCCTAAAGAAGAATTTTTGTAGCACGAGATGAATGTTCCCTAATGTGTGTGGGTCTCTGTACCTCCAGATTTCCAGGAGGTGAAGCCCAGTGCTGTTCAGTCTGGCTGTGCAGTTGCTCTCATATCAGCTTTACAGGGACTTTACCCCAGGTGACTATTAGAGGGAAGACAGAATTCAGGATTAACATATTGACTTGCAAGGTGCTTAGCTTTACATCCTGAATAAATTTCTGACTTACTAACCTGTATCTACCATGGCAGATTTCCAAAATCTTTGCTGGGAATATACTTCTATTCAGTAAGACTTTTAAAAAACCTTTGAGATATTTTTTTTTTCACCTGAATTCATTAAAGGCTTTAATGTCATCATCTTTAGCATTTTTATGTGTGCGTCTTTGCCTTTGAATCTCCCAGAAAGCCAATATGAATTAATCAGAATCATACCATGTACTACTTTCCTTAATCTTTTTTTCCCTTAGCTATCACACAGGAGCACATCAGTTTTAATGTTATGTGACAGTCCTTTGGGGAATCTGCATTCAAGCACTACTTTCTTACAGTTATTCTTTTATTTCATCCACATTTCCCAAAATCTATTGTATGCCTTCAAGAAACCACAGTAGGCCTGTGCTATTAGATATGTACACAAGACTCCAACCTGGCTTTCCTCCTAGGGAACAGAGGAAGAAATTTGTTTTATGGAGTTTAAAGAGAAAATAAATCCTTACAGTTTGGAAGCATTACTCTAAAATGAAGATTAAATTATTTCTGTAATTTCAGAGGCTGCATTAATTTCTTGTGCTGTGCTGTAGGCTGCGTAGTTTTGGGAAGAAGTAATGGAATTATTTAGAATCAACTAGAAGCTCAGACACAGATGAGAAATGATTTGTTGAAACCCCTGGTTCTTTTAAGAAAGGGCAGAAAGTTAACACTTTTTTTTCAGCAAATGTTGTGTTGCATATTATTTTCTTATCTCTTTTATCTTTCCTTTTCAACTAGAGACAATCCTTTTTTTCATCACCATTGCCAAATTACAATCTTGCTGACTACTGCTTTGCAGGTGACAATTCCTTTTTGGCTATGCTTCAAGAGAGGATGAAGCAATAGCTGTTCTTAAAAAGGTTTGGGACGATATAAAAAACAACACCCAGTTCAAATCTTGTGATATCTCTGTTAGAATATGTGTAACACCAAATAAATAGTGTAACACCAAATAAAAAGCGTAACACTAAGTAAACCAAGCACCATCAGCCACAGATTGTACTTTACATCCTACATGCAGAGAGTGGATTTTGGTGTGCATTTTCTGTTAAGTCAGTGCTTTACAGACAACGGACCTGGTTAGTTTAACATTTCATGGGATGAGTTGTATTCTCATAGCTCACATCTCGCTGACAAGTTCAACCAGAAGAGGTACTGCAGTCAGTAGTGTTCACTACCCTGGAAGTAACATGTTAAAGGTTATATTCATTACTATGTCAAAAGGCTGGAAGTCACAAAATGTCAGCTAACACTGTGTAAGATTATGACAAAATTAATTAGGGCAAAGTATACTGGTTATGGCCCACTGCAAATGGCACTGTTGGGTAGGCTTAAACAATCACAGAGATAAAGATGACAAAGTGCAAACCTATCAAATTTGTCATCCCTAAATTACTTCTACTCATCCTTGCTCTGGACAGGGATAGTGTCTGTTCTGTACCTCTCCTTCAAGGAATGTTCATATAGTAAAAGAAGTTGAATAAAAGTTAATTTATAGGCATTTTCTGATGCCTTCTAAAGATAACAAGGTGCTATAAAGTTAGACCATGTAGAGAAGATTCCAAGTTATACAACACATATTCTTTGACAAGAGCCATCATCATTATAGTGTTTAAAGTAGGAACAGAGTTTGGAAAACAAAGATTGTTTTTGATGTGAAATGAGCGGTACATAACTGAAGTAAAAAAAAAATAATGTGTTTCTAATGTTTGGAGTAGGTGGTAGATTTTCTTTGTGACGTATTTTTAATTTACAGTATAGGGGAAAAACTCAGGCTCTCTCAGTAGCAGGTTGGATTCCCAGTGCTCTCAGAAGTTTCCTCAATTTAGAACTCAGGTACGGGAAAGCAA
>VYZT01017698.1:16267-37366 GCA_013400735.1 Pomatostomus ruficeps | reverse complement strand
TATAGCTAAGGAGAATCACTTGTGCCCAAAGAGGCCTAGAGGAGATGGCATAGCCTGGCACAAACTTAAGCAGCCCTGGTGAGGTAGATCCTGTGACCAAACGCACACGCAATCCCAGAGAGGTCTCTACAAGAACAAAGTCAACACCAGAACAAATTGACTGCTGTAACTTCCATGTAAATCTCTCCATGCCTCTCAAAACACTGAGAAATTAATATTGTGTCAAGATCTGTAAAAATATGTATCAGGAAATAATAAAGTATTGGAGTGTCCCCGCATCTTGCTACACCAAGGAACCACTGACTTTCAGAAACTACAAGTTGCATAAATGTGAACTATGCACAAAAACAAAGAGTAAAACTAGAAGTTTGAATAAACCCCTTGACAAGATTATAAATAAATATTAAACAATGTATTCAGACTAAAAAGAAAACCCCACAGAATTCAACACCTGAACAATCTGTAAAGTCAGGAAGAGATGCAACTTCTCAGGCAAAGGATGAAAGGCAAACTTCAAGTAACCCCTCTCTTTGCTTTCCCAATATAAGCAACCTCCACCGTCATACACCAGTGTGTTACCCTGTTGCCCTGAGTTTTGCAGTTTCTCAGTGTTTCTCTTTGCTGTAAATACTTTCTCACACTTCTTCTGTAAACATGGCCATGGTTTCCTAACAACTATCTATGTTTTGCTAACTGTCTGTTGTTTATCAATTTGCTATACTGCATGGAGAAATATGATCAATTGATGCTTTGACCAATAGAATTGAGAAGTGGTCATTTCTACCTCCAATCCACGGTGATTTGTAAAAACATATAAATAAAGGCAGAGGGTTCTGCCCTCTCTCTCTTTTTGCCCTCTCCGTTTGCTGTCTCTGTGTGGTCTTTTATTAAGCTCTCCTTTGAACTCCTTCGGCCTAGCCAGCCTGACCCAGTGCTACATTACCCCACAGGGACACCTCTGCAATGAAATTATTTTTTTTTTTAATCCAAATCAATATAATTCCACAACAAGATTGAAGAGACAATATGGAGGTAGAAATAGCAGAAGATAGGGAGGAGAAATGTCTAACATTTCTGAAAAAGAAAGCTATGAAGTTGTATCTCAGGAATCTAGGGCACTAGTAATGAGAAAGAGATGGCGTACCCCAGTTTAGTGCTATGAAACTGTGAACATCAAATACTGGTATGTCTCTTTCCTGGGAAAATCCACTCAGGTTTGTCTTTGGTTTCAAGAAGATGATCCCAGAGCACCTTCACCTTGGCACTGGCAGTGGCTCTGCATCAAGAAGCCAAGTACTTTTAATCTTCTTACATGTCTACATGTGTCTAGTCGCCCACATGTGACTGCTGCTGCAAGTACGGTCCCCAGAGGTGAGATCTAGTCAATCTGTCTATGGTGCAGACAGCTAAGTCTGCTTATAAAGTCTGGGTGATTAGCTCCAAGAGAAAGACGACATCTGGGGGCATGATTCATCTGACCTATTTTAGTTGTTTACATAGCACGAAACGTGTCCTCTTCGTGGGTGATAGAGCTGAGCCTAGACACTGACACAGCAGGTTGTCAGCATGCGGTCAGATGATTCCCACTTACATGCCTGAGCTTATGAGGGTGGAGGGAGCAAAACAAACACACAAACAAAAAAACCCCCAACAACAAAAAAGCTCATTAACTTCTCTTTCAATAAGTTTTTTGCTATTTGAAATGCATTTTCCTCCAAATGCATCTTTGATATGCAAGTCGTTTGGTATGACTAATAATGCCACCCAGGGCAGAGAATCAGGGTTTAATGGGAAGCACACAAAACAGAAATAAATGCAACAAAACTTATTTTTAAAATAAACACCAAGGACATACTGGCATTATAGCTCCTGATGCAATATGTGAGTTTAGCATGGTGTACTATTTAAATGCATCTAAAACAGCTGATGGGATTTTCAGACACAAAAGGAGATAATTGTCAATCTTATTCACAGCAATTAAATCTGTATAGGCTAAAATAGGACCTATTGTTCCCCTCAAATACTGGGACTGGAGCCAGAAGTAACTTCAGTGGAACAGCAAGTTGGCAGCTCGGAAAGGGTCTGAGAACTGCATATTCCCTAGCATAAGAGGGAAAAAGCCCAACACAAATTTTCATAAAAGGAATTTCTCCTCTTCTGAAAGTACCAGGGAGATGTCAGAAATTAGTATTGAAACAGATGTCAACATAGACTTATCTCAGTCCATACTCCACACATATGGAAATGTATTCAGCAATTTCTTCTAGTGACTGAAAAGAAGAAAGCTAGAGATTATTATTGCTATATTTAGACATTTGCACACTACCCAGATACATACCTTTGGAGTCACTGAGCACACGATATTTAGACAGGCACAGAAAGCTGGACAGCTGTTATTAAGCTGTTAAAAGTTTCTTCTGCTGGCCAACACTGCCAATAGAAGAAACAATCATTAATCTGCTCTCAATTCAAAATGATCAACAAGTGGCAGCAAAGGATTTGTAAATCATTTGCCAAGGACAAGACACTTCCAGCAGCATTAAGTGATGGCTGTTAGACTGGGAAAAGCCACAAAGAGCTGGTGCATGATCTTCAAAGCAGTGCACAGGCTGTCCCACATTCAAAATGTGTCCCAAGGAGACCTGAGTTCATCTAGCTGGGCAGTTAAGGCAGCACACAAGAAATCTGGTTTCAAGGTAGCAGGGAAAAAAAACCTGCTCCTGGCACGTCTGTACTACTGCACACCACTGGCCCTTATCCAGCCCAGGAGCCAAGGGCATGGGCCACTCTCTTCATTGTCTCCTAGAACTCAGTGTCTGCAACCAAACTTCCCAATGCTGCCCAGGCTGCTCCTGGGTACCATCTGAAAAGCAGACAGATTGCGCAGGTCACAGTCGTGCTGGGCACACACTAGAAAAACACCCATAAATGCATGACAAACACTGAAGCCAACACTTGCTTCAGCAGTATTTCCTAGTACGAATGTTGTTCTGCCAGCCAGAACAGGACCTACAATGAAAAGCAGTTTATCCTAGCCTGTAGGCTCAGAAATTCCTGCGCAGTCCTGTAAGGTCTCTAGTGCTGGACACTGTCAGATGGGATATTTGGTTACACCTTTCTACTTGACTATTTCTCAGGAACCTCAGAGAAACAAAAACAAGTTATTTCTTTTCTATACACTTTCTCTTGAAAAGGAAAGCAAACCCCTCTTATTTCACCATATGATGCACCTGAAATATAATTCTGCGATAAAAGATGAGTACAGATAGCTGCTGTTTTGCATCATGAACACCATAATTAAAAATCATTCCTCTTCAAAAGACCTTTCTCCAAATCTTCAAGTGTGTTACATTATTCATTGGAAAGACTTCTTATGTACTCAAGGAAAAATGAAGTTAACCACTCTTCTGCAGCAAGAAAATTTACTAATACCACCGACTGTTTTGCAGAAAAGCACACATAGTTTTTGAACTAACTGGGATGTTGGTAAAGATGAGTCCCAGGAACTTAAAAAGGATGGTCAATTGGCAAATCCCAACTCTGCGTTGAGAAAACAGGCACAGCATCAGCACTGCAGTGTTGTGGGAATGGCAGGGTGAGAACCATTCCTGTCTGAGCACCACCCTTTTGGACCACAAAGACACTGGAAGAGCTGCTTGAACAACCTTTTGATCCTGGACAACTCTAAGCCCTGGCTGTTGCCAGCTCAGTACCAGCAGGTGTTCTCCTGGCTGCTGCTCAGCTCAGCATGAACATGTTCCCAGTGCTGTGCCCAAGTTCCCTCTGCCCTATCATGCAGCACTAAGATATCCATGGAGTCAGTGATGCAGCCTAAAGGATTCTCCATGTCAAACCTGACAAAGCCTAACCTTGCCTTATATCATTCTCCAGTCCCCTGGCAAGGTCTTCAGAGTTCAAGCACATTCCTCCTAAGCTCTCTTCACCACTAAATACAACTGCAATGTTATGTGAAGTCTTTTTTGTTTTTTTCTTCTTTATTTTTTCTTTGAACTTGCTCTGTCTCAGGTTCCTCCTGCCAGGCCCCTTGGTTAAAGGGATGTGCCATAGTGAGGCTGCATTCCTTCCTCCAGTCCTCAGGATGGTATCAGGCTCTCTGACCCAATTCTTCAACCTTCTCTAGCTGGTTCTTGTCCCACCACCAAAAGACTTGTTTCTCGTTTCTCATTGCTAGGAACTCTATAGCCCTGCACCACCCTCCCTGAAAGGAAGCTGAAGGAAATATTTCCTACTATCAGTCAGCACTGCCCAAAGATACTGCCCCTAAAAGAAAGAAAAATAAAAACTCCCAGTCATCTAGCTTTATAACCAGCAATAAATAGAAACTTCATAGCAAACCAATATACACATAACTGATTCTCACGATTATCCTCCAGCTCCACAAGATTGTCTCCTAATTTACGGCAATAAATACAGCAACTTAATATATATTATGTCTTGCTTTCAAATTCCTTAATGCATTGCACAATACAGTAGAATAACATCAAATAGCTTTTACATCTAGAGCAAAAACACCTTGGAAGCACCTACAAAATAAAAGAACAAAAATAAAGAAAATATTTTAAGCATAAGAAACAACAGCTTAATAAAAAATAGTGTCTATATAATACTGCATGTATGTACAACCAGTAAGTTGTATTTTATCTTATACACAAATATACACAGACAAACACAAAAAAATATTTTTTAAATAAATAAAGAAACATCTGGACCCTTCTATCTCTATATGGGATTTC
This sequence comes from Pomatostomus ruficeps, assembly GCA_013400735.1. Taxonomy (NCBI): domain Eukaryota; kingdom Metazoa; phylum Chordata; class Aves; order Passeriformes; family Timaliidae; genus Pomatostomus; species Pomatostomus ruficeps. The sequence goes on along the minus strand of VYZT01017698.1, from coordinate 32,612 downwards.
TCACTTTTAACTGACACCAATATAATTTTCTTTCCCTTTACCCATCAACCAGCATAGAATACCCACCTTTTCTCATCATAGTGCGTGTTTCAAGAGTAGGGGTAATTCTTCAATTGAGAAGAAGGAGATTCTTTACTCCACAAGCTCAAATAGTCACAAAATATGATCACACCATCTACTGTACAAAATTAATGTTTCCTGAACCAGTTAAATCACCATACTTCCTTTATGTTTTGGAGACACACACACACATATGTATATTTTAAACAGGGATAAGCTTATTTGATTAGGACATGTTTTATTTACTATGCAAAGATTGTATTTCTTAATCTCGGAGTGTTGAAATAAGATGCCCCACATAGTACAGGAGTAATCAGCACAGCAGTTAGAAATGAAAGATTTGAAATACAGAGGAGCCTTCCTCAACTGGGAAGAGAAAGGAAAAAAATAAAAAAGCAAGCAAAAAAGTTCCATTTCCTCTGAAATATTGACTATACCAGTAAGCAAAAAATCTAGTCTTACAAAGAAATGATTTGGAGCAACGTGTTTCTGAACAGAAGAAATAGGTTCTTCCACAGAATGGAGTGGCTGCAGTAGGGGCAAAGGTGTCTTCTGCCACACTACCTGCTGTTACACACCTCTCTCCTTTAACACATAAATTAGAACTGTGTGGCCTCACAGGACCAAACAAGGGAAAGGAGGGCACCTGGGTGAAGGCACACTGACTGACCTCCTCCAGAGCAGCATTACACACTCAGGGGTGAGCAAGTTGCCCATTTAGGTCTGAGGAGAAATGAGCCTGCAGCAGACAAGGGCAGCAACTATGTCTTTCTGCTTCCCTCCCCACTGGGAGATGGTGGTGCCAACAGAAAAGGAAGGATACCAGCCTTCCAACCTGCCACTCTGACAGCCTGTAGTCCTTATAATCTGCTTCCATTCATAAACTGGAACAAAACAAAAATAATTTCTTGAAGCATCTTCAGAACAGCCTTAGCACAGCTGTAGTGTCCCTGATGTGTCAGAACTCCACGGTAGCATTTTGGAGTAGACATCAGGCAGCAAGGAGAGCTCTTTACATACTTTACTGAACATTTTTTAAAGAAACGTCACTCTCCTGCTGTAATACTGGGACCAGACACCTCCAAGTAAATGCCAAAAGAATGGTCCCTTTCCTGCTTGGCGGTCTTCTAGTGTACACAGTGGCTGCTCTAACCTCAATGATTGCTCCAATCTCAGTTAATCACATTTTATCACTTGAGCTTAGATAAGTATGTCTCTCCATGTGTGATTCCTTCCCTTCTTGTGAAAGTTATTCTGGCTGGCACTTCTTTTCCCTTTTATGAAGAAAAGAGGGTTTTCCAGGAGGTTGGATGCTGAATGAAAATTGCATGTCTTTTTTTGTTGTTTGTTTGTTTTGCAAGCAGTATTTCTGCTAAAGAAGGTAGGCTTTTTTCAATTACAGCCCAAAAAATTACTAAAATTGCTTAATCCTCTTACTTCCACATGCATGAAACATTGCCCAGTCTTCTGGATTTACTGTACTTTTTAGACCATAACTAGCCATTGAATATAAAATTAATTTCTGCCATAAAGACATCAATGGGAAGCCAGAGGATTAAGCAATAAGTATCCCAGCTTTCCCATTTATGTATTTATACAAAAACTTCACTGCACTCTATTTTCTTACCTCTATGACAACAGTACTTCCTTGTCAGGGTTTGGGATACTTTTCTTTTTTTGTTTGGCTCTCTGTGTTGGAATTTTTCCCCATTCTAGTTGCTGGGGGGTATAATGGGCGAGTGATTAGTTGCTTGGAAACCTTAATGGTGGGTGATTAAGATGGGACAAAGACTTGGCTCGGAGATGGGTGCAGCTGGCTAGCCCTTATCTGGGATTCCCTGATAGCTGAGATACTTTCCCCTCAGAGGGGGGGCAGGGATACTGGGACTGGGACGAGTTTTAAAAGAGCCAAGCACAGCTGGAGGGCACCTTCTTCGCTCCTGGACACTGAGAGGAGAGGGAGAGAGACTGNCCTTGATTTCAAACTTTTGTCAATTTGGAGGGAAGGGGGTTACATTCTACTATTCTAAAGGAGGCTTCTGCCTCCTTTAGCAAATACCTGTCTTTGAAAACCAGGACATTCCTCCACACCTGATTTATCTCCTGCCTAGCAGTACAAACTTAACTACAAGGAAAGGAAAAAAAAAAATCTAAATGCCTAATTATGATGATTTTGATGGGGGAAGAGATAATTTTCTTCACATAGCCCCTAGTATGGGGCTATGTTTTGGATAATGTGCTGAGTGATGATAATAGAGATTTTTTTTTTTTAATTGCTGAGAGGTGTTTACATGGAGCCAAGGCCTTTCCTCCTTTTTGTACTGCCATGCTGGGGAAGAGACTGGGGGTGCCTGGGAGGCTGGGAGGAGAGACAGCCTGGACAGGTGACCCGAACTGACCAAAGGGATGTTCCAGACCATATGACATCATGCTCAGTGTATAAATGGAGGGAAAGAAGGTGGGGGATGTTGGAAGTGGTGTCATTTGTCTTCGCCAGTAACCATTACACATGATGGGGCCCTGCTCTCCTGAAGATGGCTGAGCACCTGCCTGCCCAGAGGAAGCAATCCTTTAATTCCATGTTTTGCTTTGCTTGCATGAGCAGCTATTGCTCTCTTTGTTAAAGTATCTTTGTCTCAGCCTATGAATTTCTCACTTCTACTCCTCTGATTTTCTAGTTGGTAGTTGGCATCACTGTACATGTTCTTTTTTTTTTTTTTTCACATTTCCTTCAGCAGCTAACAGATAACAGTACAATGTGCTGTGAACTATACCAAGTAATATTCTCTTAGGATATGGTATATTTTGAACATGACCCAAACATTTAGTAGACTTTTCTTCTCTAGAGATAAAACTTTGTGTCCAATTACATATTGAATAGCCTCAATAATTGGTGCAAAGAACGCTACAACAATAATTGTATCCATTAGACTTCTGTGCTTCCAGCATCTTTATCTAACCATGACTCCACAGTGGCCTTCAACTGGGCTTTAAATATCACAATAAAAAAAAATTGAACAAAAGCACTGTTATAGTTAGTTCTCAATAGTACACAGACTTTAAAAATTGTCTTAAGCTAAGACTGATCATTTTTCCTACACATTAACAAAGAAATCCCTTGTTTGGACATAGGAACAATACTCCCCAAACTGTTCAAATCATCTCAGGCTCTGTCCTTTACAAAGTGTCTTCAAAACACTAAGAGGGTTATCTTCTATAACAAAGGGAGCATCACTTCATTAACAGGCCAAGAAAGCAGTGAGAGAAGGGGATCACAGAGCTTATTTGCTCTAAGAATATTCCCTGCATCACCACCACTCTGGACGCATTTATAAGACTCAAAGGATAATACAGTCAAATTAGCATTCAGTTTCTGGGGCTGTTTTGCATATCATTTAGGTGCATGCTACAAGGTGAACACTCCTCAACCCCACTATAGAGTGGGTCTTCAAAAACACTGCAACTCTACTAAGCTTAGCTACCTGAAGAATTGCTCTTTCAAAAATAAGGAGAACACCTTTCTATATATAAGATAATGCCTGTTTAATCAGAGAAAGAACTATTTTTGTCACCATGTGAGGAAAAAAACTATCCATCTTGTCAAGTAAAGAGGTGGGCATGCTTTTAAGCACTATCACTTCAGTCAGAAGTTAATGGAAACAAGCAATAGCTCAGAGATATGAACAGAGCTTGAGACAGCTCTGTGTCATGCTTATTCCTCGCCTTTCAGGCAGACTGATACTCTTAGTTCCTTGTATCTTTAAAAGCAAGTAAAAAACTGCACAGAAGCCTGAAACAGCCTAATGGAACAAACAGCTTTTCTTTCCAGCTTTGGCAGATTACAAGAATAATGAACTTTCCAAGCTTTTGGGAGCTAAAAAAAATAATTAAAATCCACAAACTAGCATGGGCATTTCTAAAAATGAGCAGATGCATAGAATACTATATAAACAAAACCAGAAATGAAATGTTTCCCTTCTCCTCTTGTAGCTTATTTGTATCCATCTCCCAGCCATGCAGGCCTATAGTCTACAATATATTCCCGGTGCTTTGACAAGTACAGGATGCAGTGCCACAGGCAGAACTGCTGCTCATTAGAATATGTCAATTTATTCCTGATTTCAGAATATATTCCAACGACCTCTCACACATAAAATCAGAGTGCAGCTTTGTTTATATTTGCTGCTGAGAGAAGGTGGTGAACACCAGAGGACACAGCCAGAACACACAGACAACTCCAAGACTATTTGTCACAGTGTGAGGCTCCTGTAGGAGCTCATATTGCAGCTTGGGGTCAGTCCCCCACCAGCTTTGTTCCTGCACCTCAGATGAGCTTTACTGATGACACACAACTACAGGGATTTCCACTGGGAAGCAATGGTTCAGTGGTAACGTGCACGGTAACAAAATCTTCCCAGTCAGATAAAACGCAGCACAGCATATGCAAACCCATTTTGCTGTGGTAAATCACCCTCTAAATAGAGCCTTCTGACATCATCCTAGCACAGTAAGGAGGACAAACAGCATGAGGAATGCTAGTTTGGGGAGAGGAAAGTGACAGATGAATGGATCTGATAACACAGTAAGTGTAAGGACAGAAAGTTAGATTATTTTTTCCCCCTGTATATTCTACAGTTGTTTTGAAGTGAAAAGTTAGTTTTGTGGACTAGAGCCATCTCTCAGCACTCCAGTAATTAGTAAGTATAGTCCTTCAAGTGTTTAATCACAGTTTTTGATTTAGAACTACATCTCTAAATATGAATTTTGTATTTGACAACAGGTATGTCTGTTACTTTTCAAATATGTATTATTAATCAGAATGTAATTCCTTTCTTCACATTTCTCAGACGAGACAGAATTGTAAAAACCCTTTTTTTTCAAACTAAGAAACAGCCTTGTTCACCTACACAATCGTTACACAGCCAGGTCAAGAGATAGAAAAGTATGCCCTTATTCTAAATCCAACCACCCCACCTCTCCCCGCTTCTGACCTCATACAAAGCTAGCAAGACTGCTTTATAGTCCATGGAGTTTCCTTCACATGTGCTGAGACCTCCAGACAGGCAGTTTAGCAAATACACTCTTCTATATAGATATATCTTCTGAGCTAGATGACCACTGGCTGCTCCTATTCCCAGTGGGTTTGTTGGTGACTTCAAGTTGGAAGAAGAGTTAGAGGGCAAATTGGGGGTTTGTGCCCCAGTGGCTTAGGCATCCACATCCACTAGTGTCATAAGCTGGTGCCCCCAGGCTGAGCAATGACATTTCTCAGCCAGTGACAGGGTGCTGATACTCAGTCAACAGCAGTTTCCCAAATACCAGACACAGGGTTTGCTGATTTCAAGACCAGGAAAACCAGTTCCACAACTCAGCATTAATGGATGATTCTGCAGCTGAAACTGCTGAAGACTGTGCGTTAAACCTTCAGCAGTCTCAAAAGCAGCAAAGAAGGGAAAATGGGATACTTAGGCCTACATTCAAAGTATTTTTCCTACAAGTAACTAAGAAAAATACTTTTTGTTTCTTCATATACAGTTACTTAGCCACTTACAAGTTTCTTTCTCCCAACTGTAACTACAATAAATTACAAGTACAACATTAAACATAAACAGCAGGTTCAAACAATCTCATTTTATAGGGACAGTTCATCACCTCAAAAAAAATCACCCCTAGGCAAAAGACTGACAGAATCAACACCTGCCCTCTCAAGCATCCCTAGTGCCCAGCTGGACTTATTTCTTTCAGCAAGACACTGAAAGACCAACTTAGCGTAAGCCTGGAAAAGCAAGCACTTTTCCTGGCTACAGTTCCACATCTCCAAGATGTTAACTGAATTAGCTGCCTTCCCCATCTCTCTAAACAGGGAGTTGGTACTCTGCACCCCAGGAATGACACATGGCTGGTTTTATACAATGCTTCTTCCCATCCCTCTTGCCCTCTTCACCTCTGAACATTAGTTGTAATAGGTAAGCCAAGGGAAGAAAGAATTACAGCAAATTCATTATCCAGCTCTATCTGCATACTAAGGACAGATTCTAATACAGTAGAAACCAATATTAGCACTATTTTTAAAAAAGGAAAAGCTGGCTCACACTCAGTATCTCATTTATTAGGAGATCACAGATGTTCTGAACGAACATTGGTAAAGAAGGATAAAATCGGCAAAATTAATATGTATTTGCAACAAGCACTGCATTGAAAAAAGGCAACACCATTTTTTATGTCCTATCAGTCAAGCCCACAGAGGTTTACCAATCACAACCTGCAATCACACCAAACATATTGGTTGCCTTAGGCAACTGCCTTTTTTGTCTCAGCAGAAGAGATAACTCAGGTATTGAATCAGATAAGCTGTATTTTTTTGGCCAATAAAAGCCCATATGTCAGTCTTTTATCCTTCTAGCAAATCAAGAAAAAGCTATGTTGAATCAAAGGCTCAGGATCCAGCTCAGGCAATAAGCCCTCATAAAGAGTCTTGTGAACCCAACTCATCGCCAAGCAAACAGGCAGCTGAGGCTTGATCACACTCCAGGTGTCTTTGCCATCTTCCCCAATAGGATTTACTCTGCCTGTCGACTCTCCACAAGCTGCCTCCAGCCCCACACCTGCTCACTCACAGCCAAACCAACCTCCAGTGACCAATGCCAAATCAACAGCCAATACGGTTGAGCCACATATACCACACTATCCTGATGGACATTACAAAAGAGTGTTGAAAAACACAGGTAGGCAGCTCAAAGCAGGCTGTCTTAAAACAACATTAGCTGGATAACACCAGTTTTTCTAGGGGAGATGCTTGAAAACTTCTCCCTCTCACCAAGGCACAAAGCATTAATGCAAGTATGATGCTACACTGGGCTTGGAAACCTGCATCTGTTCCCAAATCCCTCATACATTGGTTGTGAGGTTTTGTGAAAGTTGCTTCCACTTAAGACAAATTTCCAGTTTACAATCTCGATAAAAATGGGCAAAAACTGCATCAGGAGCCTTCAGATTAGGCAGTCACAAGAAGAGTCCTGCTCCCAGTAACAGCTCTTAAGACCTTTAAGTAAAGGTGTCAGCAGATCAAATACAAAAGCCCCTTTTCATTGCCTGAAAATTCATGCTAGGATAACGTAACAGCTTGCCAGTTTGTTGCCTTTCTCCTTTTGTACAATAATGTTTGCATGTACCACAGGAAGAGGGAATTAAGGAAGAAGTGGTTTTAAACTGTTGTTCCTCCTTGGAGTACTGCTGTAACGTGGTTTCAGAAGGCGAAACTACAACTTCCATGTATTATCTCTGAAGTTCCTTCTCTACAGCTGCATTTAGTAACAGAAAACACCTGTGTTGTTCTTGTGAGATCTCAGGATGTGAGACCATGAACCAGACTATCAATAATGTCAACTTGGTACTGATCAAAGACTCCAAGAGCAGAGAGAGGTGCATGAAGAACCAGAAATTAAAGATGATACAAAAGAAAAGAAAGATCCAGATTTGGATCGGGTATTTTGGGGTTTTTTTAGGCTGAAACTTAAGGCTCAGATTTATTGCACCCTTATCCTGAATGCTATCCCATGTCCCAGTTTACAGTCCATAAAAAATGTTACACATGCTTATACCTCAGCTCAGTGTAGATAGTTTGTTCAAGGAACAGCTTGGTCCTGGCTTTGCAAGCAGGTTTCACAGCTTGCATTAAAGCTGCAGGCTGCCCTGGCCACAAAGCATTCATCAGGTTAGCCAGCCACACTCTGCACATGATCGAGGTGTACCTTGAAGTGGCTTCTCCACTCAGCAAAACACAGGCTGAAAGTTGAACTCCACAGCAGCAGAGAAATCAGACATGGTTGTGAGAGAGCTGTCCTATGCCATACAAGATTTCTTTTGTGCAACTTTCATATTAATAGATTCTCAAGTTATTTTAAGGGAAAACTCTTTAATACCTGTAGGAAAAAGCAAATTTGAGAGAGAAGACACTGAAGTGATTGGAGAGTCTTTTTAGCTTTCTGGTCCTCACTTTAAGCAGCAGCTTATTTCAGAAGGTACTTTTCAGTTTACAGGAGAGGTGACTGAGGCAAGGGGACATGGCAAGTGGCTTTGCCATTTTGCAAGCTAATGAATTTGAACAATTCATCAAACTAAATGCACATCTGCCTTTCACCAACAGAGCCCAACTAACAATCTCTCCCCAAAAGGCTGTACTGATGAAACCCCAAAACCTCAAGTGCCGTGAAAAGCCTAGAATTGAAAGACATGTGACATCTCCAGCATCTGATATCTGCTGAGTATTAGACCAATAAGCTCTCCCTACAGTCTGTAGTTCCACAAAAAATGTAATAAATGTAAAACTTAGTTCAAAACCCATTGACTATTTTCAGCCAAGTAAGGAGGTGTACACAGAACATTTGCACAGATCTTGCTTCTGTAGAAAAACAGAGGAAATAATTGATCAGAATGATGAAAAAGATTAAATAAAAAAAAAAGTGCAGTTATTACAGACCAGACTATAGAGCTCAACAGGAACGGCAAGTTGGTTTCTTTGTGGTGAGTTCTAGGAAGCTCTGTTTGTTTGCTTTTAAGAACTAGGGGAAACCATGAGGTTTTACCCAGTAGGTAACTACAGAATGAAGAATCATATAAACCACACTGCAATTCCAATGCAGCATAATAGAGATAATGCCCCAAACACTAAGGTTTCCATGCTTTACTTTCAGCTTCACTGGAAGTTAAAAAGGTTTTAATCAGAAATCTGATGTCTACATGTAGTTAGACATGACCAGTACTACAACAAATTCAGCATGATGTGACATACTTCTAAACAAGTACAAACTTTATCTTGTACCTCAATTAAATAGAAATATTGCCTAACTGAAAACACATTTGTACAACTCAAAGTTGCCTGAGAGTTCCACACTTTCTTCACACTATCAATTTTTAAAAATACTCTTAGGAGTATCTTAGAATATCCTCTTCCTCTTTTCAAAACTAACACTGCACATAACAGGAAGATGAAATTACTCAATACTAACACTCAAATTCAGCTCTACAGTAACACATTTAGTTTTATATGATATTCACAAAAAGCTATCAGCATAGTAAACTGAATTTCATATATTCAGCTTAGATTAAACACATAATCTTTCTCTACCTCTACGATCCTGTTTTTCATTCCATACTATTAAAATATAATAGGTGATGACAAGATTAAATGTACAATATGCCTTGTAAGCAAGAGCCAGAATGGGAGATGTGAGAGGTGACACGCTCAATAGAAACTTTAATCAAGAGTCTAAGGACACAGAAAAATTAGTTAATCTCCCATATAATAAGAGGCCAGTGTCTAGTGAAAGAAATGGGGCTGGAAAAGTCAGGACATTCCTCATGTTTTTGGCAGGGAGGGGAAAATAGAGTAGCTCTTCTGACCAGCTCCAGCAAAAGTGCCTTCAGAAGGATGCATTACTTGAAAGGATACAGAAGGAAGATGTAGCTTTAGTAACTCTTTGGGACATGTCAGCCCAGCTGTGGGTCTCATTAGCCACTATCACAAGCTATTTAACATGATGAAGTAGGTAAGAAAGGATCTTAGGACTGAAAAACCCAAACAAACAACAACCAAAAAAATCCAAACAGAAAACCCAACTAAGCATAGCTCTAAAAATACATTCTGATGTATCATCCTTTTACAACATTGAAAACAAACTTTTCCTGTCATGAATCAGAATCAAATAAATGTATTTTTAACCCTAAACCTTTACTTTGAACTAACCTAACCTCAGGACATGTGGTACATGAAAGGTACTGCACCACCAAGGACATGAAGAATTCTTGTGATGCCCCACTCCCAACTGAGTTCAAGGGTTCTCAGAGGATCTCTAACAGCACAATCCTTTACTAAACTGCATGAGTCATGCAGGAATTGCATGGGTCATTGCAGGGATCCAGGTGAAGAAGGGGTTTGTGTGACAAACGTTGGGCAGGCTACCTCCTTGGTACTCACTAGTTTATTCTAAGCATGTCCAAACCTTAAGAGTCCTCAAGGAATTCTGCAGTGAACATGAAGATGGCATATGAGTCATCAAAACACAGGGCAGGAGAAGCTTTTAAATTCAGCTGCAGACTGATTTGAACTGACAGAGATGCCATTTTACTTTGGCTACCACAGCAAGTCATACTGTATTTTTGACCAAGATTTACATCCATTTTACCATAAGGAGCTTTATATTTCCAGTGGGTTACTGCCACAGCCCAGAAATGATGGTTAGATTAGAAAAAAATTAAAAGCAAAAGGGGAAGATTTTAATTTCAAGATAACATTTGATTGTAGGAAAAAATCATCCCAGGGCCTATTCAGAAACACGAATTTACATCAATGTACACTGATGAGATAAATGCAGATATATCTTTCTCTAGTCATATTTAATCTTGTTTAATATTGCTTGCTGAGGGGAATGACACAGCAAATGCAACAGCAGAAAAAATCAAGGGAAGATTTCCCATCCCTGTCTCCAAGAAGTTTTTTTACTGATCATTTGAATCAATGTTTGTCTTTAGCACCAAGTTCTTTTCTGGGGTACATAAACAAGGACATACAGTTTTCCTCCCTATAACACCTAAAACACTTTCTAGAGGAATTTAACAGGTGTTGGCATCAAATGTTCAAGGATTCTGTGCAGACTGGTTGAGCACAGTGTACTGTTTAATCCGCCAGAAGAGGAAAATATCCAAATTATTCTGTTCTTGGTATTCAAATCACATGCCTGGCAAAGAGCAAACCCATTAACACGCTCACTCAACGTGAGCAGTGCTTGGTTTCCAAGAACAGATTCACATCCCAGCTGGTGAGCAGTTACCACCTCTCCTCAAGATGATTCCCTCACTGCTAGTCAAAACTCTCTCCCTTGATGTGGGGAAAGACTTGTCCCAACGACCTTGAAAATTATTAGAATTTGAAATTATAAACCCAGAATTAGAACAGTATGTGCTGAATAAAGAGCAAAGATCAAAAAAGAACACATTGCTTATCAAAAGAGACAAGATGGGTGAGAAGTTGACCATTTGCTGTTCCTTAGGGAAAAAAAACCCACCCCACAACAAAAGCAAACAATAGGGTCATCATTGAAGCAAGTCAAGGGCAAAGATAAAAGCATTTTTCAAGATTTTTGTAGTGTCTACCATCATAGGAGAAACCCAGCCTAATAACCAGTGCAAAACAAAATCACTGAGACTGCTGAAGTACCTGACTGCTACAAATTCCCACAGAGATAACACCATAAAAATGTAGTTTAATTCTTATCAAAGGCCTGGCCTACAGAATCCCACAAGCAGTATGAAGGCACCTGAGAATGGATAGGACATGCCCCATTAAGGAAAATATTCGTAAGAGAAAGCACAGAAAACTCAAGGAAAGAGAACAGATAAAACCTGAGATTTTTTGGATTACCTAATTCCTCTACATTTGGTGATTTTCTTAAGTTCTGACTGGAAAATTTTTATGCAAGTGTACAATCTTGCTTTCAGTTTTCCCTGTTTCTTGGCTTCATTGCTCTGGTCAACAGAATTACTAATACACAAATTATGTATAGTAACATACATAAATGGACTAACATTTAAAATTGGGAAGATACATAAAGCAAGATATGTATCTTTTAGACCAAGTTTTGTTTGGACAATGACAGAACTTGCCCTAATGCTTCAGTCACCTGTATCTGAAATCTGTCCTGTACAAATAGGATGCCTCAAATCATTATGACACTGCATGCTGCAGAATACAAACTAAAATTATTTTCACTTGCCATCTGAGAAGTGTTTGCTATTTATACTGCATCATAATTTTGATGCATACTCTACACCTTAAAAACACAAATATATTTGGCACTGGAATAACAGGAAAAAAAAGGTTTCAGCATTTCAACTCCCTTAATAATACCAGTGAGATCACATTAAAACAAACAACTCCCTACCAGACAGATAAGGGAAATTATTAGCACTGTTTAATGAAGTTTTGATGGATTAGTTCTTGAGAAGCTAAAAACCTCAGGACTTTTGAAGGTGATACATAATCATCCACCCGCCAAACGTTCAGAACAGCATCATCCCAGGCAAGAATTCACAGCATCCAACTGACAGTGTTGAAACATGCTGTTATCCTGCATGCTATGTTTGCTTTTTCCTCATCTACAGTGAAGAACACAAGAGGCAAAACATCACTGTGATCCAAACACGAGAAATACTTACTTTCAACACAACCCTTTTCTAACATGAGTTCTTGGGAATTCATTGCAACTAAGCCCAAATCCACACGGGTGCCAGTTTAATTTACAACTGCTCCTTTACCTTTCTCCTCACCCCATTCCCCATTGAAATCAAAGCAAGCAAACAGCCAGGGCTGGAAAAAAACAAAGACATCAATTTGCACAAAAACATCTCACTGCTAGCACCATGTACAACAGGCATCTTTCACTACATCCCACCTCAGGCCCAGCCCGGTAGCTCTGGCAGCACATGCCAGCAGAGGATCATAAGAAACAGCACGGAATGAAAGGCTCCCCAGAACTTCTGATAAATCCAAATTTTAAAACTTTTGCATCACCTCTGTTCTCCATTGCAAGCTGTTTTAAAATAAATATATTTAATTTGTAACATGGCAGACTCAGATCAGTAGAGGGTTAATGTTGTCCACAGTGGGATGAACCCCTTCCTGAAGAAATACAGAAAAGACATCTCCATTTCCAGAGAAGACAGCCTTTCACAGAGGGTGAAGATGAGACATACCCAAGCAAATTTATCATGAGTCACCACCCAAATCTGGCATTTCAAGAAGTACAGTGTAGCTCCAAAAGTATAAGATTGGTAAAACAGAGAGTAAATTGAATGTGAATTTAATAAGTAAAAGTACAAAATGACACTGCTGTAAGTAGGACACAGCTGCTTAAAAACAGTAAACAAATTGTATCAATATTCAATGTTCCCAGAAAGCAGGATCTACTCCGACAACATGCAGCAAAAATAATTTGACAAGTTTCCATGAAATCCAGTGTAAGACAACATATGATACTTCTGTCAGCAAAAAGGCTTTTTCATGGTAAAACATTAAGAGACAACCAAATACAGGCCCTCTGACATTCCACTTTCAGGCCTGCACATGACCAATACACAATACCTGAGGGCATGCAAGAAAATAAGTCTTGCAGTTAAGTGGGAAGTCCTTTCCCCAATTTCATCTGTCCCTCAATTTTTTTTTTTTTTTTTTTTTTTAGGGGGAAGCATGCTTACTGCCCACTGCTTGAAAATGCAATGAAAGAGAGCAGAGCAACAAGCAACTGGCTTTGCAAAATCATCTCAGAAGGTTTGACTGTAAAGCAAGAAAATTTGAGTTCAACAGATTGGGGTTAGCTTGTCTGCCATGGCAGAAAAGTGAAATGAAGAAATTCACCTTATTTTGGAGTTCACTTTTCATACCTTTAGATTAGACATATGCTAAATCAAAGAGCCAAATGCAAGCATTCTACACCTGAAACAGTAAGGAGCCTCCACTCCTGTTCACCACGCTTCCGTGGCTGAAGAAGCCTGCTTTAATCACCTAGATTAACTTTGTAAAGTCGTAAACTACCTAATGAGCATACTTCATGATTCAATGGTTGTCATTTTTGCTTTGTCTTAACTGCCCAGAAATCTCTGATTATACCAGTTTGATTTTAAAGAATCAAAGTCATTGAAGCAAACATATTAAAAGTTATCAACCTCTCCTGCTTTCCATCACTCGACTACATACCATCTCTCATAATTTCCTTTCTTCTCCTCTCTTTATATTCAGAGAGTGAATAAAATTCAAGACAAAGCCCTCTGACTTTAAATCCAGATTTGTTAAAATCATGAGAAAAATCCTAATAATTACAGAAATTTACAGAGAAGGTGAAAGGCTTCACCTTAAAGTTACAAACAAACACAAATTTCAAACCATTCTTTTCAGGTACTAAGTAATCATGTAAGAAGTTAGGAAGGAACACAATTACAAAAAAATTGAATACTGGATTATGCAACATATGTTACTCCTTCATCATTAGCTTAAGGATATCACTGAATATAAAACATTCAGTAGAGATTGACACATCCTGGCAGTTCAACTTCAGTGCTCCTGTCCAAGATCCAGCATCATTATTTTGCAGCTGGCTCTATTTATTTACACTGTCCCATACTCAGGGAATTTGGGTTTCATAGTCCCAGGGTTACTTCTGGAAAGATATTAGAAGGCTAGAAAGCAGTATGAGGTTATAACACTAAAACCTCACCTAACAGAATGCTTACTTCACAAAGCCATCTGGCTAATCAGTCTAGAAAAAACTAAAAGAATTTCTCCCTGAAAAATTATAGCTTTACAAAGATTTTAAGTACAGGCGCATTGTTTTACCACTGCTGCATTTTATCTGGTATGATGTAAAGCCCTTTCCAACTTTTAAACACATCTGATGATACTCATCAGATGTGTGTGAAAGTGCGTGAAACTGCATGAAAGTGCATGAAAGTGAAAACCTGGCCTCCTACCACCGATTTTTAAAAGTTATCAAACATCAGGAAATGTGTTCCTCTGCAAAATCCCACAAGATTCTACTGCTGTTTAAATGTGACAAATTTTCTCCCATGTGAATTACTGTTTTATGATCTACCTTTAAAAAAACCCCAAAAGCCTGGAAGCCATTTGAGCTGTTAAAAATTAATGAACAGAGGCCTTTTAGTTCTTACTTTATGCTCAAATATCAATAGGTCCTCTGTGAAGGACTTGATTAATCTGAACAGAATTGATGGAAGCTGCCCACACAGCCCCTTCTTCCCAAGTGTACCTCAGTAATTGTAGGAACACCAGCTCCCTCCACACGATGCACAAGCAATGCTTCCAGTGCGAGACTCTGAGCCTAGGTGGAGAAGCATTTGCAGGTATATTCTTGTCAGGGAAGCAGGCAAGGTTCTTCTCCCCTAACCCTCGACACACACACACATGCTGCATGCTTACACATAAATGCTTAGGTAATAAGTCATGAATAAGGACTTGAACTGAGAACCTTATCTTTCATATTACTCAAGGAACGAAGCTAGGCAAGATGGTTCAAGAATTAAATTACATATGATAGACTAAAAGCAATCAGTGTAGAAATACTACACTGGGGGAAAAAAAAAAAAATCAATGTACACACCCATATCTGTCCCCCAAACCAGGCAAATAATACACACCACTCTTAATTTTAAAATAGGTGGATAATTTCCCAGCCCCTTGTTTCCATCTCTCCCAGCAACATCCACACAGTAGTTACATAAAGCAAAGCAAAAAAATTTTAGGACTGTTTCTACCTGCAAGGACAGCAGGCAAATCAAAAGTAAAAACAAAGCACTAAAATAAATCAGATTTAATTAGAGTAGCAGTCCTTCTTTCCTTCCAAGCCACGAACTCCAGTGCTAGGTTTTAGGACCCCTTCTGTATCTGTTGGGGAAGAAGAACAAAGTGGCTGCAAGCTCCTGGGTCAGTCCTGAAGCTGTGCCTGGGAAGATGTGACACCGCCACGGCATTGCCTCTCCATCCCAAGCACAGGCCTGGGTGCAATGCAGGTGCAGTGCTGCCAAAAGCTCCCTTCATTGTGATTACTTCTTCCTGCTGGAATATATTCCAACTCTTAATGTGTAAAATTGGTTGGAAAATGCCCTTTACAAATACATCCCCTGCAGTGTAACAATCCTTGCTTGTGACACAGACGGCACACTGGAGTAGCCAGCAGCTGATATTCCAGCACTTCACCCATCACTATCAGCATTCCTGCACAGAGGCACACAACAAGAAATCTAAAAATACCAAATCCTACAAATTCTCAGCTGCAGGTGAGCACGGCCAGTACAGGAGCCAACAGCATCACCCATGTAAAAATGGATACATGGAACTTTTTCAAGTTTGGGCTACACAGTATTTATCTGTCCTCTCCATGCCCAGGCAAACAACTGAAACAACTTATTTTATTCACTCACTGGAGATGCCCAGTCACAAGATGTTAGTTCTGCCAAATAGGCTCAAATACAGACTCAGGAGGACATGTCTCCAGGGCTGACATGATCTGGATCTGTCGCTATGCCTCCTAATTCCCTTTGAATTTCACTCCAGCTCAGGAAGCCTGGAGCTGGCTATGGGCAGGAGCTCATGCCAAACAGAAGAGGAAATCTTCATGCTTTACATGGGATGGCTTCTGCATTAGGGAAGAGCTGTCCTGGAGGATATCTACAAATTTCCTACTTTAAATGATGATTTCTCTTTTTCTCTCTCTTTTCT